>JAULKM010013056.1:0-14661 GCA_032355605.1 Rubia tinctorum
CTAATATTCATAAGCAAATCCATACATAAACAGAGAGAGAAATGAAGAAGAGAAATGGAGAACTAGGGTTCTTTAGAAGATATTTTCGGCCAAGAAGAAGATTGGGATGAAGATATTTATAGTGCAAGTTGATGAGAAAAACAAAGTCGAGTGGATGCAGAGTTCGCTGGCCGCGTGCTGGCCGCGCGGTTGACACGGGATGCTCGGACGGACCGCGCGGAATGGAAGCTGGGTGTTAAGCGCTGAGAACGCGTGGGATGGGCGCTGGCACTCGGAGGCCGCGCGTTGAGATGGAGCGCTGGGACACGGGCTGCCCGAGCAGGCCGCGCGGAAACACGGAGCGATGGATGCGTGCAGGCCGCACCCTGGCCGCGAGGCCGAGAAGGAGTTGCGCGCTCGGGCGGAAGACATAGACCGAGAGAGTTGAGCGCTCGGAAGCGCGGCGCGGGCAAGAAGCGCCCGCGCGGAGGCCGCGCGCTGGGGCGCATGGTTGACACGGAGCATCGGGCGCTGGCACGCGAGGCAGGGACCGGGGCGCGTGCGATGAGACCGGAATGTGCGCGCGGTGAGGGAACTGGCTGCGCGGGGCGCGCTAGGGCGCCCGACCGAGCGCTGGCGCCCGGTTAACGCACGGGCGAGCGAACTCAAGATTTTCCTGCACGTTCTTGAGGCTGAGGGGTGTTTCCTTTGGAGGTTTTGGGCGCGCGGCCGCGCGGTTAAGCGCCCGGCCCACGCGCCCGGCCTTCTTCGCCCGGCCTTCTTCGGTTGGCCGCCACGGGAGAACCGTTGATCCGATTCGGAAGTTCTTGTAGTCGATTTCATAGTGCTCGAGAAGACGAATCCAATGGTCCCACCCTCAGAGGTTGGTTCTTCTTGGAATTTTCCCGGAACTTGGTTCACACTTCCGGATCACAATTCCTCCACTTCTTTGTCTTCTACCACGTTTTGACTCGTGACCTTCAATCTTCTACCATCCTTGCGAATGACTTTCAATACAATACTCCAAAGTGCTTACGAGCAATCTACAAATTAATCTTACAAACAGGAATCTTTATGCTCGTAAGGACCATAAATCCATTAGACTCAAACTAGGTTGCAAAATGAAGGATTTAGATACGAAAACTGGAAACGGTCATTTAAACCCCTTATGATATAAACCTACCTAAATCTAGCAATCTTCCAACAAAAAGATAACAAAAGAGATGTTAAATGTTTTGAAAAATACATGCATTTGACGTCTCATCAGAATATATCTATATCTGTTTTCAACTATCTGGAAAATGTTCACGATAATTATAGAAAATCCTTAATAGCTATTAAACACAACCTTGCCGCTCTATTAATAATTCAAGCCCCCCAAAAAAGTTAAACCCAGTCTCATTTACCTATCTATATTTACCCAATGAGACGATGCTTGCTTCGTTGTCCATCCATTACAACCTCGAAAGGAAATGAAATTCCTTTATTAACCCACCTCATGATTATGATTTTCTAGTTCTAATAATAAAATATGAAGATTTAGCTCGTCAAGAGTCCTTGGCTAGGGAGGCTTATGGCATACACCTCCCTAAACCAATCGAAGTCTAAACCCTCACGAGAAGATGATTACTGCCCTCGATCATCTTAACAAGACCACTACCTAGCTATAAAAATAACACACCGTAGACCATGATCACATAATTTATAAGCTAGGTCACAGACTATACATGGAAACCAAGAGTAGGTAAACAAGTAATGGCATTTTTTTCTAGTAAACCTCATAAACGAAAACAAAGGATGACTTAGGCATCTGATCCTAGTCTCGGGAAATTCCCGAAACTTTATTTGTAGGTACCAGGAATGACTAAGACGACGTTCACCGATCCTGGAGGTTTAGAAGTCTAGAAGGAATCCCACGCATCAAGGCCCAGTGTGAATAAAGTGACTTAAGTCAATAGGAGAAGTCAAGAGCATATCATATCTTGAATGGTTTAATCCAATAGAAGAGGTCAAATGCATATGAAACAAACAACATGATTTTAGTGACGTATGGATTTCAAAGTGAAAGGATCAGAAGTATAAGATAGGAGGTAAGTACATCCAAATGACATGGTCTTTTGACTAAGAAAAAATCGAAGACAAATTTGAGCGTCTGAGCTTCTTCCTTGGATCACTTGGGGGATTTTTCTTGTAGGTTACCAGTCCATCAAATAGAGATATGAAGCTGAAGTGGTCCCGCGAAACAACATCATCAATTGGCACTCTCAGTGAGACCTGTTTGCAAGTACTTTGTTTTTCCTTTGATGGTTGGTAACTCACGCAAACCAATGATGATCAGTAAAATGATGGTTCCAGTAAGATGATCTTTAAGGTCAAACTCGAGAATGAATGAACATGAAGTCATGCATTATACGAAAACTGGTCCCTCTGGAGAGCCAAGAATAGAGGAACCAAAATCGCAAGATGTCAGACGATCAGGACATCTGGGAACTACCAGGATTGTAGATGCACATGTAAATCCAAATATGGGGCCCACCTTACTTATCCAAACACAAATCCCCCCAAAGACTCATAAAAGGAAAGCGTTTGTTTTCCAACGCGAAATGACTTCTCAACCTAGGATTTAAGATAATCGTTATAGAGAAACAACTAGCGTTACCGCTTCATATCATCCCCCGCCTCATAAGAATTATGGTGAAGTAGCTTTTATGGCTGCTCGAAGGGGGATTTTGAATTTTTTTGAAGGAATTGCCAAGAGCAGCACCTCCTCACCTCGGAAGTCGAACACGTATGCGGTTAGCACGTACCGTGAGTGATAATTAAAGTAATGAATAACTCTCTCTATCGCATATGTTCGACCCATAACACTTGGGAGGACAAGTGCCTCTCGTCTAGTTGGTAGGAAAATTGTGTCCTCGGGGACAAATTTTCTAGAATTTCTCGTAACGGGGGCCTCCACTCAACCGATCTACAGTAATCCCATGTATCCTTAAGAATTTAACCTCGTTATGCATCCTCCCGGTGCCTGATTCCAGAAGTCACATAAGGTTTTCAGCAACATATTCAACTCAATGGTTATCCATCATTCGCAGACTACTATCAGCATATCTGGCACCCAAAAGGGATGGTGGGTGGAACATCAATAACAACAACCGGGGTATTAAATTAAACTCTAATGATGGCTTATCCAGGATGGATGCATTAAGGGGTGCCGTCATTGCAGTTACCACCACCATATATTGGGCCATTCACTAGGGAACCATATGGCGTGAGGCCCCAACCTCCATTATATTTTAGAATGGTAGACCTAAGTGCAAAACAAAACAACACTACTATATTAGATCAAGAGTTATAGTGGTTGATCGGTAGGGATCATCAAACATCATTTTCCCTATTTGTGCCTTACATAACGACTTATTCTTGGCCGCAATACTAAAGGCCACAAGATGGTCTACCTTCCTATAGCTAGGAAACAGATACATGAGAAATTATCACAACATTTAGAAATTTGATGTCTACCTGAAATAGTCCGATTGAGCTTATATGAAAGATGATTGGGTCATACCTCATGGGACATACTCTAGCTTGGTATGAATCACTTACAACATAATCCATCTCATCCTACTTAGATTTTAGAAAGTTTTTATATGCCAGATTCTACCAAAATAAGAGGTTCATCAAATCGTTCTTAAGCCACTCAACCCTCGGCAGAAGAAAAATAAATCCACTGCCGAATTCTATCAACGATTTACTAATGAAAGTTTGAATGTGGTAAACATGACTAACACAACTGTTATAATGGGCTTCATAAATGGTATGGTTCATGGAAAGTTATATGATAAGCTTGTAGAAGAAACACCTTAAATCATGCATCAGTTACAATAGCTTGTTTAAAAACACGCAAAGATCAAAGAGACAACCAAAAGAAAGAAGGAAAATGACATGGTAGAACATCATGATCTAGTTGAAGCTGGAAAAGGTAAAAATTCCTTTCTTTCACTGCAAAGAAAAAGTATGACGCCTTCACTCCAATAATGAAGCCTCGATCAGAAATTATGTCAATGCACAAGTCCCTCCTATGCATGCCTCAACCCTTTTAGTCGCCATCACATACAAGATCGCATGATCATTGGTGTCATTACCATAATGATCATGGTCACAAAATAAGTCGTTGTTATGACCTCATAAGAGAAATTGAGAATTGCATAAGCAAGGGATAACTTCAGGAGTATGTAGTAGGAAACCAGAGAACAGATGATAAACCCCGGGAATCAGTTTACAAGTCAGACAACTACTGAAACCAAACTTATGATTGGAATCAAAACTAGGGCCAAGTAAGTCGGACAATATTTCCTCAAAACCAATCAACCCCAAACCAGCAGTTAACTCCTAAAGTTAATAGGGTCATCAATGCTATTTTTGGTGTCTTAGGGAACATCCCTTCGAATTCAATGTTAAAGGCTTCTAGTTTCTACCTACCCCAGTCAAAGATAAAGCAGAAACAACTATGACATCATGAAGTCATAACTTTTTCCGAAAAATATGGTGTCCCTAACCAAGTCCCTCATGTGGATCCGATTGTGATTTTCATAATCATAGGAAACATACAAGTAAAAAAAGGCATTCATAAATGATGGGAGTGAGGTAGGAGTGATATTTGTGCATTGATTTGATTGGATGGGAATAGGAAAATTCAAGCTACCAAAGTCTTCAACACCTCTATTGGGATTCACAGGGCATACAGAGCAACCAATTGGAGTCATCACCCTGACTATAAAATTTGAGGTCCATAAGCTATTGGATGCAAACATCATCGAGGAGATTCTTTATCCAGAGTGGGTTGCCAATCCAGTGATGGTAAAGAAGTCGGATTGAGGATGGCGAATGTTCATCAACTATACATACCTGAATAAATGTTGTCCGTATGATAGTTACCCTCTATTGGAAATTGACATGTTGGTTGAAGCCATCACTGGGTATAAAGTCCTGGAATTATTTTATGCCCACAAAGGCTATCATCAAATAATAATGGCTGAAGAAGATAAAGGAAATATTTCCTTCATAACCCATAAATATTACAAGAAGATGCCTTTTGGCCTAAAGAAAGTTGAGGCCACATACCAACGCTTGGTGGATGCTATGTTCAAATAACAAGTGAGTTGAAATATAGAGATATATCGATGATATGGTGGTCAAAGCCAAATTTGCGCTAACTTTTTGTTGGGCCTTGAGGAAACATTTCAGAAGTTTAAGAATTAAAATCTTAAGTTTAACCCCTCCAAGTGTGTTATAAGTGTAGGGCCGGAGAAGTTTCTAGGGGTTTATGGTCCCTAACTAGAGAATAAATGTGAATTCGGAAAAAGTAGAAGCCTTGTCAAAAATGACGCCCCCAAAGACAGTTAAGGAGGTCTAGAAGCTGACGGGATCCTTAGCAGCCTCATGTAGGTCCTTATCTAAAGCTGATGAAAAACACTTGCCCTTTTTTAATGTGCTGAAAAGGCAAAGGAGTTTAAATGGGCTCAAGATGCAAAAATGCCTTCGTTTAACTAAAGAAACATTTGAAGCAATTACCTATTTAACCAAGCCGGAACCAAGGGAGACGCCATATTTATATATCTATGCTTCAGCAATGGCAGTAGGTGCGGTTCTGGGCAAGTAACAATAACCTATATACTCCATGAGTCGGGCTTTGTATTGAGTTGAGCTTTGTTACACGACTTTGGAAAAACTTATCATAGCGCTAGTTCATGCACCACATTGGCTTCAAACATACTTTCAGGTACACACGATTGTGCTCCTCACAAACTACCTATTTAGACGCCTTCTATGGTATGATAAAATCGCTTTTAATAGGTTCTTTATCCAATGGTACCCCTAAATAAAAGCATAAACGAGTAAAAATATTAGGAAAATACCTTGCAAAATATTCGTTCAAAGAGCTGAAGAAGAAACAACAGCTTCATCCCCAATCGTTTCATCTTTACCCGAACTGACTTCCATCAATGCCTTCAATTTTGTCATAAAAAAAACAAATTCGCAAAATAACAATATAAAAGTTACAAAAGCACAATAAACTACCGTCATTTAAGATACATGGCCGGAAATATTGAGAAAATCGTCGGAAACTCATTGAGAACATAAAACCCCTAAATTGACCACGAAATGGAACGAACGAGGAAACTAATACTTTGATGACGCCGGATAATAAAATGCGATGCAATATAGCCAACAAATTCGCGATTAATTACTAATTTCAGACGGTTTTGAATCGAAAAAATGATATGTCTTGAGAGGTTTTTGTCAGTTGAGAGAATTTGGAATTGAGAAGACGAAGCGAATGAAGAAAAATAGAGAAACAAATAATTAATAACTCAAAAAAATATATTTTATATGCTATTGCATCTAAATCCCTATAACTATTAAAATTTCTTAGAGAACGCTAATCTCATCATAATATTTGGTGGGACGATCTCACCCGATTCTTTGTATAAATGAAAAGCCAAATGATTAAAGTAGGTTAAACTTTAAAATGAGACCTGAAAATTATCTACTTTTATTAAAAATCATGCTGCAGGTAACTTCAGTTCACTAATAAAGAATTTTAAAATCTTATTTTACGCATATAGTCATTTACATTTGAAACTAAAGGAGGTTGTTGAATCCAACTTTTAGAGAGAAAAAATAGCCTCTCTTAGACTTTTAGTTTCTGGTCAATTAGTAATATATAACAGTTAGGATACCGAATCCAAGTAAGCAAATGCCAAACAATGACAAATGGAAAACTGAGTAATAGGTGGTTATTTAGATCATTAATGGTTGACAAAGTCTTGTACACCATTTCACAACAAAACCAATAATTAATGTGCAAAATAATGAAATTTAATTAGATATAGAGTTTCAAGTATAATTATAGAAAATTTGAGAGAGGAAAGAGGGATTTGAGTACCTCATATTTTGAGGTTGGAATCACATTTTGAGTGCCTCGTATTTAAAATTTTGGGGTTGAAAACACAGTTATTCTTTATTTGGGGTTTATTTTATAAAATTCGCCGAAGTTCAGGGACCGAAATGCAAAAATAGTGATGTCTTCATCTCCGTCATTCTCTGGCCGACCCATCTCCTTCTCCGGATAACCTTAACAGTGGTTGCTCTTCCTTTGCAGGCGCCACCTCCCTCCACCGCTCATTCACAAATTCATTCCGAACTTCAACCACTCCGATTTCGATTTCGGTTTCGGTTTCTCTTTTCTCGTTTTGCGGTATTTGACTCCGCCGTTCCAATTGGTTTCCACTGAAAGCTGAGCCGGCGTTCGTTGATTCCTCTACTGCATTTTTTATGTTGGGGCGATCGAAATCTGGTCGGAGGTAGGTCTAAATGATGTCGATCGAAATCCGAAATAGCCGTATCCCAAAAATTATACTTTGCAGTTTAGCCACCCGTGGATTAGGTATGACTAAGTGGTTTCCGGCGGTGGTTGGAGTTCAGATTGCATATCGGGTTCAAAACAGAGAAGAAATGTGGGGAAGCTGAACTGGGTTAAAATTGGGTCTAAATCGGGTTCTCATACACTTATTTAACGGATTATGTTTGGACTGTGTTAAAAACTTAAATCTAAATATTAAAACATCATTTCAAGAATAATTAAAAATTTACATCAAGTAAAAATATTCAAACATCAAATTTAAAATACTATCATATACATCGAATTAGTTAAACATCAATTTCAAATAAGTAAACATCAAACTAAAATAATTAAGCATGAAGTGAAAAACTGAAGTAATAATAAAAAAAATTAAAGTGTTAAGTGGTAAAATAACCCTATGTTTAGGTCGAAAGTACCAATATAAACCTGTAAAATTTGAAAGTGCAAATCCGACCCTAAGTTTTGGATGAAAGTGTCAATCTAACCCTGGAAACCTGAAATTAGCTGGAATTTAGTAAAATTATCATTTTACCCTTGTTGGGAAAAAATAAAAAAAATTAAAATTGTAAAAAGACTATTTAACCCTCATGATTTAAATCCTGATCTAACCCTATTTTCCCTAACTTTTTACACCTCAAAAACAGCCTCAATCTGATTTGAAGCACGCTGACCCAATCCCGGAGGAGGTGAATAATGATAAGTCAGAGAGTGAGAGTGAGCACTCGCTGAAGCACTAAAGCAGTAGGAGTAGCGGCGTAGGGAGCGTCGGTGGTGGCCGGAGTGGGGTTTCGCATAGGGAGGTGATTTATGACAAGGAGATGAGGAAACCCCCTTCGCCGCCGCGTGTGCAGACGCCGGGAGGTCGTCGTCATACCTCTCAAAAATACAATGTATAAGTCCTAAATGCTTTCTAAATACAATTAAGTAGATAGTGGCAAATCGGGGTCGTCCACAAAGAAGATGGATTTTTCTAAGGGTTCATGCATATAAGGGCGGATATAAGCCTAGATACAAATATATAGATATATAAACGCAAGTAAGTGGTTTTTCTAAGTTATCAAGTTAAAGACAAGATGACAAGCAAAATCAATTAACTATACTAATCATGCAACAAACTAATAAAAAGGATAAAAACTAAAAATGACAAAACCTTGGGGGTAATTGATATATGCTTCCGAACCTGTTATCTATCATTGAAT
Source organism: Rubia tinctorum (assembly GCA_032355605.1). NCBI lineage: Eukaryota > Viridiplantae > Streptophyta > Magnoliopsida > Gentianales > Rubiaceae > Rubia > Rubia tinctorum. The sequence continues at coordinate 8,602 of JAULKM010013056.1, forward strand.
CAACGACTTATTCACTACTTTAACTACTTGTTGTGAAGATAAATATTCTATCCTTCTTTGAAAATAGTTTACAATAGTGAATTCGACATCTCTTGCTAAACCTCACTAATGACTCCTTTAGTCGATCAACGCCTAAAGGTATCTCATTAATGTCATTAAGTACAAAGAATCAACAAGTTTGGTAACAATTTTAAACACTAAACCGTGTCTAAGCATTGAACCAGTTCATGAATTTATACAAGATTAGTCAAGAACATTCAACGTTCATAAACTTCTCCTATTTGCTACACAAAACAAACATGATAAAGAATTAGACATTATCACACTTATCTAGCATTCATCGATTCATCAATCATATTAGAAGGTCTAATTCATGCCCTTGGATTTTATATCAAAAGAAAGGAGAATTAGCTATTTTCTCCAAATCATAACAAGTAATCATACAAGCAATTCATATACTTAAACTTCTAACACCATTAATGTATTCAACAACCAAATTCAAAGTATAATAAATACACAATAGAGAAAGTATTAAATAGATTGAAATTATTCTCTAGACATGGATAAGGAAGATTCAATCCATTGCTCCCAAGGAGATTACTAGCCTAGATAATGAAAACACATAACTAATCTATAAAAACTAAGAAAATAAGTAGAAATAACTATGGTTTGGAACCTAGAAAATTGCAGAAGGAAAGAGGTTCTGAAGAAAGGGGATATGGTTTGATATTTATAGTACAAAAAGAATGAAAGATTTCTGGCCACCCGTCTGTCGCGACTCGCGACAGGGTTGTCGCGATTCGTGACAGAACCCAGATTCAGCATTTAGATTTTTTTCTTCTCCTTGTCGCAAGTACTCCTCTTCACATCACTTTTCTTTAATCCTTCTAGTCTTCAAAGCTCAAAAGAAGGTTTTTCATATTTTCAAAGATATTCTTCAAAGCTTTCAAAGTCTTCCGACATTTGCCTTGTCACACAAAATCCCATAGAAAAGTAATTAAAGTATAAAGTTGCTATTAACTTATTTCAGATAATTTCAAGGCAAAATGCCACATTTAGAGCACAAAAGTGTACAAAAGTAAATTCAAAAAGTCACCAAAATAACCGTATAAAATGGACACATCAGATAGTTGATAATATTTATAGAGATTATCGGTAATGTTTTAAGAATTAAATTTAATTAACACCAAAGTTATTTAATTAGAAATTGGTCACAATTATAGTTGCATCAAGAATAAAATAATAATTTATCAAGAATAATATAATTAAGGGGAAGTCTCAGGAAATTAAGGTGGACTATCCATAAACTTATGTATAGGATCACTAATTTTTTACCTTAAATTAAAGTTATAATTTTTAAAATAATTAAATATTGTATTTTATAAGTTAAATTAAGTAATATTGTGTATTTAAATGTGAAAAATATAAAAATACATAATATAAAAATATTTTTTAAAAATTTAATATATATTTCAACAAAAACAGTGTATAAGTGAAATTATAAAATAAATATACATAATTTAATGATAGATCACTTGTAATAAAATGTACCTGTTTTACAAAGAATCATTGATGATTTAAATGGCCATGTTTTGTCTGGCTGTGAATATTTTTAAAGTTCGATTATTTAAATGGGTGATGATTTAAATGGCCACGTTTTGTCTGGCTGTGAATATTTTAAAAGTTCGTTTTGTTTTAAATAATCGTTTATAGGTGTTGGTGAAACACAAAACAATAATTAGTGAAATTGACATCTAACTCAACTAACCTCTAGCAATAACTAATTTATTATAAGAATATATAAATTACATGTCAACCAAATCGATCATTTATATTATTACAAATTAGAGAACCAGAAAAAATTTAATATTGCCATCGAAAATTTGGATCGATCACTTGGCAGAGAGGAGCATATCTCAAATCAACATCATTACGCCGAACAGAGATCTTGAAGAATTGTAATACCACTTGATTCAAAGATCGATCTATGTTGTCCAACTGTAAACAACTAGAAAAACATATATCGAACCCATTTAGATGTATGGAACCTTTTCACACAAAAAAACAAAAAGAAATCACACATACACGATTTGTACAACCAGATCAGACAAAATACATTGGCATGAATAATGAACACATCGATCTAATCTATCAAGTCATCAATCAATTCTAATGCATGGAACCATTTCACACTCATTAAATAACATAAATATTCAGAGAATATCAATTGAAAATGTTAATGTTTCCCCATTTTTCCATGATGGAAGGATAGGGAAAAGAAAATTAAAGGAAAAGGTACTCCCTATGCCCCATTTTAAAATGCACACTTTAATTTTCACCAGTTGCCTTAAAAATGTTTGATCTTTATTTCTCTCACTCCATCCCATGAAAAGTGGAATGTTCACTTTTTCATGATTTTCAATAATCATCTTTGACTGTCAATATCTCTAACTACATACAATAATTTCGCATAAAATATAATATTTAGAAAATAGATATTAAGATATATCTAACAATATCTCACGTGATATTTTTATTATAAATATATTAATTTGTATTTATGATTAAAGTTTACCAAGTTTGACTTGGGAAAAATAAACATGTCATTTTTTGTGGGACAGAGGAATTTTTTTATTGGGGATAACTAAAACTTGTAAAAAGTTGATATTTGAAAAACAATGTTGAAAAAAATATTTAAAAAATCTAACAGGGTATCACAAAATTGTATGTATACTTATGGAGTACGCTTTTTCAATTTTATGATCAAAGTAAAAAAAAATTGACTAAATAAATGGTTAAATTGTAGCTTGGACTGAGGGAATAGTTTTTTTGAGGAAGAAGGACTACGGTAAAGTTTCTACAATATTTAAAAGCGCTAAAGTCTAATGTCCAAAAAATTATGGACATATCTCTTTACTTTTTAACTTAAAATTGTATTTTTTAAATTTAAATATTGTGTATTATAAGTTAATATAACATGTAATAATTAAGGTGTTTTAAATTTGAAAATATAAAAAGTGAAAATATTATATATTGTATAAGTGAAAATACTTTATTTAAATTTGAATTTCATTGATTAATTTAACAAATACACTGTATAAGTGGGGAAAAAAGAAGCTAACTGTAAAAAAATTATAGATAGGGCACTTGTCAGGAAACCTCCTCTTTTAAAATTCAGTTTTGATGCATAAATTATGGCTTCAAATTTGGACAAATCAGGAATCAATTATGATTAGGAGTGTTCAAATGCGGGTACATGTACTAGGTACCCACCTATCCAGATATCCACATGTGGAGATAGCTGAAAATGTGGCCTGTGGCCCGACCAGGAAAAACCTACCCGTAATGAATATATTCAAATTGTTCAGGCTCGATAACAGGGTACCCATTGATCTGATTAAAATTCCAATTTAAAATATTATTATCATTTCATTCTGTTATATACATTTGTATTAGTGCAAGTAAAATATCTTTAGAATGATGGTAATGTAGTTTAACAATTAAATTCTCGGTGCATTTTTGGTATAAATGATTTCACCTCGTTTCATTCAAATTCAATAAAAATTATCACTAAGAGTAATGAATCCTTAATCATCATCATCTCTCCCTTGATTGGATAAATTTAACAAATATATTGAAATGACGGGAAGAAAATTATTGTGTTAATTCTTTTAAATTCAGTGGAGAGATCTGAAAGTTTGATGTGAAATTTGCAATGGAAAACCAAATAAAAAAAATCAATTGGCCTAATGTTGGAATCAGGTTGTGGTCGTGGGAACTTAACAGAAATAATTGAGAATTCAGAGTTGAAAGAGAAAATTTGAAAATTTTAGCACTTTAATTTTATGTAAATATGTTTTTTAACAATTAATATTACATAGATATGGACAACTAGAAATCAAGAGTAAATATGTAGAAAAATATATTTATTATTAAAATTAATTAAATGTTTTAAAATTTTATTGGGTGTCCTAGATACTCGAAAATAGAATTTTTGTGGCTCGGATATGGACCCATTAAAATAAAAAAAAAATTGGGTACCTGAAAAATGTAAAAGTGCCCATATATTTTCATCCGGACCGACACACATGTATTTTTTGAACCAATTCTTATACCAAACCCATGGGGCACCGTGAGTTTTTTATAATTAAAATCGCCAATGACAGAGATGATAAGGAATCCAACCCTTATATTATCATATTGGCCAAATAGCCTACATTTGAATGATCTTTACATCAAAGTATGGGATACTATCATTTACATAAAGACACTATATAGATGTTACAATGTTATTCTATGGCCTAAAAGCGGCAATAGAAGGGTACACAAAGACACTGGCTAAATTTTACAATAGTAAACAATGGCCTAGGTGACAGTAAGAAGGATACACAAACAAAGTCCATCGCAGTAATAAGCATCATATTAACCACACAAAAATGATATATCCACACTTCTGACCAACTTCAAGACAATCCAAAGTGAAGAAAATGAAACTCCCCAACTACAAATTCGGTCGGTCTCTATTGAATTTGTTCCGACCATTTCATTAAAGTAGGAGATCGTAGCCAATCGCTTAGACTATCCCAAAAGTTTTACTGTAAGTGTACAAGAATCACAGATAATGTGTATAATAGTCTCTAAGTAAGTTTTCGAAAAAACGGACAATTTAAATAAAAAAATCAGATTAATTTACCCCAAACATCCTAACGAACCTGTATCTACAAATCTAATTTGGATTCTTAGATAGAACTAATAAAAGTCAGTTGTTTAAACGAACATGACTCAAATTTCTCCTAAACGCTTTGAAAAATCAATCTTGAGTCAATAAAGTTTAACCGGGTCGTTTTACCAAGCAAAAAAAAGTCACCGGAAACTTATACTGACAAAGACATAACTAATCCAATTTCTAAATTTTTTTGAGCTCTACCCTTTAAAACAGAAGAAAAACTAAAGCATAAGACAGAGGGAGAAAAAAACCTACATAATTTAACAAAACATAACCCACCACCACAACTAAACTTAAATATAAGGTAAAAGGAGGGGAAAAAAGAGGTTCAAACTATCCTCGGCGGGAGAAGGTTGCCGCCGCTTGGGGTCTGGGGTGGCTAATCGTGGTAGTACGTGGCTTTAGCCAGCTGCGCGTGGCCGATATTGGAGGTGCATGTCCGAAGTACGCAACTTGTTGAAGCCTTTGTTTTCCTCGGCTGAGCCTCTCATTTTTAGGGTCTCCAGATCTACGCTTCAAAACTCGGTGTTTTTTCTCATGTGTACACAGCCCGTCGTAGATGATGAACTCTCCAATGTGACCCTAGTCGTGACCGCTACTTGGCTATTGCAGTGGGAAGCTTCCATCGATCTGAAAACAATTGGGGGGTGGGGGTCACAGACAAGAATGACGGGATGGAGGGAGATAAAATTCAGGTTTCAAGTCCAAACCAAGATAACGCAGGAAAGGTTCTACAAGGGAAGGTTTGGAATGGTGAGTGTACAAGGGTTGTGGGGGCGCTGGCTCAGAAAATAGATCTAGGATTTTGAAGTTAGGGGGGTACTGATTTTAGAGAGAGAAACGAGAGGAGAAGGGGGCTGTTGTTGATAAATTATGCTTGAAATAATCATGGGATACCATGATTTTGCATTGTATATATGGAAAGTGTGCATTACAATACTATTATTTGAGCATATAAGATTTGTGTAGTAATTACAATCAAATTATAATAATGCACAGTTTACATAACATAAGGCACCTCCCCACAATAAGAAACATGCAGAATATTCATGGGGATACGGTGCTCATGATACCTCAATGATACCATATAACTTTCCATGAACACCCCTAATAATTATTTAAGGGCATCCGCAAAATATATATTTTAACCACTCTTTTCTGTTTAATCAATCATTCATAAATGTTGGGAATAACGTTCAATGGTAATAGAAATTGAGTGATCGTCTACTTATTATAGATGTTGTGCGGAATATCGAGAAAGAACAAGCGAAGAAAATAAAAGCAAAAGATAAAACACCAGATTTTACGTGGTTCGCCAATTTGGCTACATCCAC
>JAULKM010013067.1:0-14661 GCA_032355605.1 Rubia tinctorum
CGTCTGTAACTTGCTACCTATTATAGTGAATTCGTCTCCCGTGGATGTAGCCAAAATTGGTGAACCACGTAAATCTTAGTGTCTTGTTAATTTCGTTCATATTTTCTGTTCTTTCTCCATTCCGCACAACAAGTTAAACACATTCAAACTTCTTAGAATCTACCCGTTTTTTATCAGACCAGGGAAGAAAAAGGCCTTTTCACAATATTCAAGCAATGCACTTGATCAAGAATTTAAGGATAGATTTTTTTTTTACTCTCGTGACATTGCAGTTATTTGATAGTAACAGCCACATTCGATTGGTTAAAACATGTAAACATGTAAATAGCAATACTAACGTTATGATCAACATTGTCTTTTTTTCTTATTGCACTTTAAGAGTCCTTTTGAGCTCTCAAAAGACCGTACGCATAAATATGTTTGTTATTTGGAAGGATTGAAATCATTGATGGAGAGACTTGTTATTTGGTAGTATTTCTTTTGCTCTTTGTTTTCAGTTCCTCGTGTTCAACAGCGAAATTAGGAGGGGTCGAGCCGGAGCGGCCGCCCCGGTTGAGTTCTGGCGATGAAGGAAATATTATTCATTCTTGCTTCTCTAGAACCAGTTCGTTAAAATAGGAGAGGGGAGTATTAAGCTCCGCCCGGGAAATGATATAAAGGGTTGGGAGACCAAAATAGTAATAGAAATTGGCAAGAGAAAAGGTTTGTCATTGGAAAAGAGGAGTTGCAGGGCCGGTGAAGACGAAGACAAAGACAACGAAGAAGACGACGCCTTAACGCAACTAGACTTTTGGTCTGATCAAGGTTGGGAAAATGATGTGTCGGGCCTTGATTAGTAATAGTACTTGTGGCCTTTTAAGTAGTAGAAGGAACTCAAGTCCAATTGTACGATTTTTTTTTCTTTCTTAAATTTTATAATTCTTTTTAACAAATTATTCTTTTTCTTATTTATCAAGAAAAAATTATTATTTGTTCTTTGAATTCTCTCCATCCTACATGCAACTAGATAAATTTTATCATAATTTTGAAGATACGTTTTACCCCAAATACATTTAAGTATATGTGATAATGCCTTACAAACAAATACATTTAAAAAAAATGAATATTACGATGAATCTAACGATGTATCTAATCAGTAATTTTAGTTACATTTAATAATGATGTATAAAATAATTGATATTTTGTAAATACATGTTACGGCGAATCTAACAATATTTTGAAATTTGCATGATCATGATAATCTCTATACTAAAATTAACCAAAAACTAAACAGTTACAAATGGAACGTAGTAAACAACTCTGTTGAGTACTCATTCTTTCATTAGTAGAAGACCATCACACAATGTGATCGTTGGATAACTTTATGTTTTGAGACAGTGATGCCTTGACACGGCATATAAAAGACCAACAAATTAAGAACTTTTCATCTCCGTTACCTTGAATTTTAAAAATATTTATACACTAACTCGCCCTCCTAATATATTGGTCTGATTTCGCCACTGCTTATGTTTTAAACATAAAGTGTAGATGATTTTGTCTGGAACCATTGTAACCATTCGTTCTAGCACAATTTGAAATATATATAGATATAGAATTTCATAATCGAACGGTATTTTAGTCTAATCTAATTCAATAGTCCACACAACGCTCAAGTTGAAGAGTTCTAGTTAATATTTTCAGGAGAAGAATCAAAAGTTGACGTGGACAAATGCCATGACATTAAGATGTTGAGCGTGGCTTTGCTTTTGTGTAAATTATTATGAGGGGGCATCCTAAGCATTTCGTTTCATAAATATAAATAATAAAAGTATGCCTGCCTTAGAACAAGATTAGATGATGGTTTACGTCAAGTTTATGTTATTTTATGTTAGATTTTCTTCACCATTCCCCATTTCCCATCGCCCAGTGCATTGTTTATATATATCTTGCCGTGCATCATAGACGTGGAAATTAAAGATGATATCATTGGCCGGTTGAGTTGGTCCCACACTATTGAACCCAAATTTGTCATCAACTGTATGACGCATCGGCAACACGTTCTAAATATTTAGTATTTTTTTATTCCCCTCCGTCCGTGTTAAATTGACCATCAATCATAATCACTCTATTTAAAAATATATTTCATCGTTAATATGTTCAACTACATATAATAATAAAAAATTAAAATTTGTATTAAAAAATTATTTGTTACAACAAATTCAACAATATCACGATTGATGATATTGTCGCTCATATATCTATTCAAATATATGATCAAATTTTAATAAAGAATAGTGTCAAAAAAGTAAAGACAAAGTCTTGTATAAGACGATTTTACTATAAAACCAGGGATTAAATAGTTAAGAATTCAGATGGTGTTTCTAATTTAACTTTTAAAAGTTCAGGGGTTGGATGTCAAATTTCGTTATTTTACATTTAATTCCAGATATAGATATAAATATTTCTTTTTCATCTCACACAATTTTCTCACATTTTCTCTCTTCTCGCCTTTTCATATTGTGTGTTCTTCTCCCCTTTTACTTTTTTCTCTACGTTCAACCTCTTTCTTCCTTCAATTCGACCGCTACTTTTCTCTGTTTTTTTCCATATTTCTCGTGCAAAGTGATTTGCGATGAACGCAAAAAAGATGCGCTTGATTTTCCAATAAATTTTTCGGTTTTATCTTTGGTTTCCGGTGGCCGAACACAATAAGACCTTTATTTTGTGTTTATCTTTGAAGGTAATGTCTTTGCCCAGATTGTTATGCATATTTATGTTGTTTTTTCAATATTTGTTTACTTTTTTAGTTCATGTGATAGTTTAGGGTTTGTGTAGGTTATAGTGAGTAACATTTGGGGATTTCTCTATTATTTTTGTATTTTGTGAGTTCTCATAGATTTGTGCTAATATTTGTGTTGTTGCTACTGTTTGTTAGATGTTTAAAAAGACTTGCCTCACTGCTGCTGCAGTCGAGAATGAATGAGGATTTGTAAGTTTTCTGCAGTGATGTTTTAGATACGGTTATTGATATTTCTCGTTTTCAGCTTGATATTTCATGTTTTAGGCTTTCAGTGTTGTTATCTGTGTTGGTGTGATGTTTTAATTCAGTGTTTGATGCTTGTTGTGTTTTCATCCTTAAGTGTGCTATTGATGTTCAGTTTTGATTTTGTATGATATCTTAGACTTTTGTTACGATTTGTGACAATTTTTGTGTTGTTTTTGTTGTTTCTTAGATGTGTAAGAATGCTTATCCACTGTTACTGCAATCGAGAAAGAAATAGAATCTATAAATTTTGTTATTTTTTATATATGATGTTTTAGATACTTTGGTTGATGTTTTAAATATTGTATTTGATGTTTCACAATGTAGTTGTAAGTCCTGTTATGTGTGCTATCGTAATGTTTTGATTTCAGATATAGATGTTTTTTATTACTATATGTGATATTTTAATTTTAGCATTTGATGCTTGTTGTGTTTTCATGCTTAAGTGTGCAATTGATGTGCAGTTTTGATTGTATGTGATATTTTCAGCCTTTGTTACGATTTTTTTTGTTGTTGCTATTTTTTAGATGTCTAAGAATACTTGCTCACTGTTGCTGCAATCGAGAATGAAGTAGAAACAATAAAATTTATTAATTTTCAGATGTGATGTTTTAGATACTGTTGTTGATGTTTCTCGTTTTCTGTTTGATGTTTCATGCTTTAGTTTTTAAGTATTATTATGTGTGTTGGTGTGATGTTATAATTTCAGTGTTTGATACTTGTGGTGTTTTCATATTGAAGTATACAACTGATGTCCAGTATTGTTCTTTTGACATTTTAGTGTGTATTGTTGATGTTTTTAAATTTTGATATTCATGTTTTAAATACTATATTTGATGTTTCACAATGAAGTTGACAGTGATGTTATGTTTGCTATTGTGATGTTTTAATTATAGATGTGATGTTTTTATTACTGTATGTGATATTTTAATAAATTATTTAATAGGAATACTTTCCATGTCAGAGCTCTACGATACCATTGATGAGTTAATAAAAAAAATTGGTATGAGGAACCATGCTCTGAAGGTGTTCCCTTGAACGGAGAACCGTAATCGACCTTTTAATCTGTGCGTTGGAGTAGAAGAGACATCATTTTCGAAACCAGTAAGAGAGAAGACAAGTCTGTGAATAAGTAAGCAACGAAGGAAAACAAGTCAGGGGAAAAATAGAACTTGATTGTTTGGGATCTATTGTTTAAGATGATGTTTTATAAATATTGGTTTATTTGTTAGAGCCGAGACACTAGATTCTTATTGAAGTTTTTGGTTGATTTGGATTTTTAAAATTTTATGTTGGAGATTTTTAGGGCATTGGAACCCTTTCATACTGAATTATGTTTAATGGTTCGATAGTCATGACAATTGGTATTTTCACAAGATGACGTAAAACTTGCATTAAAGGTTTCTACTTTTAAATGCTAATTTTATATCTTTTTGTTGTGTGAGTGACGATTCATTTAATTAATTTGATTTTGAGTTATCAATATTTGATATTTTATGTCTTGCATAAAAAAAATTAAAATTAATTGTTCATCCGCAACATACATAAAATGATATGAATCACTTTATATCTATATGTTAGAATTTGTTTTGATGTTTAACTATAATTTAGTGTATTTTTTAGTGTTTTTATTTGATGTTTTGCTATTTAAATTTTATGTCTATATTAGCGTAATTATTTTATTTTATGGTTTAGAGTTTGTATTTGATATTATTTATTTTTAATTTGATGTGTTATTAGATAGATGTGAATTAAAGAATCAAGACCAAATACATATCATCCAAATAAGAAATCTATGTTTTTAGAAACTAATAACAAACCCAAAATTTGATTTTTCAATCGAGTGATATACTTTTACTATTTGCATTTGTTTTCCTATAATTTACATTTGATGTTTTACTATTTGTATTTGATCTTTTACAATTTACATGATATGTTTTTATTTTGATTTGGGTTTTAGACAACAAGCCCAAATTCAATTCAGTCCATTCAAAACCCAACCTAAACAATCAGGTAGATTTTGGCCAGAATCATCATACCCACACCGGAAAAGCGAACACACCGGTAAATTGATCGGGAACTGCGCAACCGACCAGAATCCTTGCACGGTCGTCGACGAGGGAGGGAGTAATCCTTTTGCACAGTCAACAACAACCTCGCACACTATCCCGACGTCGGCGCAATAATTCGACGTCGACGACGTCGACGCAAAACCCTCGAATCCACTTTGACGTTGCCGACGATGAATCGATTGATCTCACGAATCCGACCTTGATCTCGCGAATCCGACTCCTTCCGGAACTACCTCAACGACAACGACACTTTCGCCGAGTAGGCAACGTTGTACCGGAGAGAAGACGACGCAAAACCCTGGAAATCCGATAGGGTTTTCAACTACGATGAATTTTGAAGATGGCAAAGGTGATACAGAATTAAGCGAGGAAACTAGGGTTTTGCTGGTGGGAGGAGGCGCGATAGAGAATAGCGCTATCGTAGTTGGAGAAGGATGGAAGAAGAGCAGCGGAGGAAGTGAAGGTGGGATGCAGAGAATAGAGATGAAGGAGAAAGACGCATTTTTGGTGTGATTATTTTGTGTATTTGCGGGATGGCCCTTCATCTTTTTGCGTGTTTTCATTCTGCACACAGAAAATAAAAATTGTAAACTGGCCCCCGAATTTGATTTCCATTTACCTATTTTCACTCTAGTCTTTAGTCTCACCACGAGACGGTATTGTAGGAGATGAAATCTATAATAAATTACATGATATAAAATAATATTAAATACATAAATAAAAATAGGAAATTTTAAATTTTAAAAAATAAATATTCTCATTTATGAAAAAAATATATATAATCAAATTTATACTTTAATTATAATCCAATCAAATTAAAAATACAAAACAAGTCTAAGAGTTCATCATTGATTGGTTGATTTTTCACAAATAAAGAGATATCAACTCCTTAATTAAGGAGTAACTCTTTATTAAGAAGTTATTTTTAAAACTCCATAGTGATCTTTCTTAAATAAAGAGAATTCCATATTTTAAAAAATGGGGTTAGTCTAGCAGGCTGACCCATCCAAATCCTAGATATTACGATGTATCAGAAGGAATCCACACATCAGTTATAATGTCTGTGGGGATCAATTTTTTTTTCTTTCTAGACCTTCATAATATTTGGGAAAGGTCGGGATTCGCAATCGAAAATTATCACTTGACGAGAATTTGAAAAAGAGCACGGTTAGTAAAGGGGAAGTACGAACTTGTGCCGTAAAGGACAAATGTAAAATCGAATGGTATCAATCATGTACAAATGAAATTCAACCCCTAACCATAAATTACGCCCAAATTCATTATAATTTGCGCATAATTCACAAATTGAAGTACCCTCTCTGTCCCATTTCAAATTGCACATTTTGATTTTGACAGTTAACTTGAAAAATATTTGATCCTTAATATTTTTTTATTAAGAATAATTAACTTATAAAAAGTAGATATTTTGAAAATATATGTTATGACGAATCTAACAAGATATCACACAATAGTATTTATACTAGTATACTAATTCAATTTTTATGGTCAAAGTTAAGAAGTGTTGACTAAATGAATAGTTAAATTACAACTTGAAATGAGGCAGATGGAGTATTACTAGATAAACTATGATATGCTCATTATTCTCCCCTACTTTATATTTGGAAGGATGCAACTATGAAAATAAGGTAGTTACGGGAATTATGTCTATGCTAAGTTATTAGCAACAAGTACCGAACTAAGCACAACAACAAAAACTAACTGACTCAAAAGACCAAAAAGAAACTAATTAGTCTTAGCCTCGGAAGACTCGGAACGTACATAAATATCATAGATTGAACACCCATCCTAATTTTCTAGATTATATCGAGGAATATTACTTTGTTCCAGTTAGTAAACTTATTACAGTAGATAAGATAGTTAGCTAAGTCAAACACTCTGAGCTAGCTCGCCTTGATGGTGGTACAACGGACACCACTACCTCATTGAGCAAGCTACCGCAACATCACCTAGAGTGCCCCTTAATAAAAAGGGCACCTAACCTGAAAGTATAAAAGTATGCTGGTTAAGCATTCTTCACCCCACCGGTATACTTTACCTCATCCTAGCATAGCCGAATGAACCCCTGAATCCAGACCAATCAAGCGTGCTCGTCGATTGTGATGGCTATCTATCCCCATAGAGCCAAGCCGTAGCGAGTTTAGGCTTCTAATAAACAATTATTAATTCACACCAATAAGACACAAGACACCAATAATAATAGATAATTCACACCAAATTAATTAAGTGATACACTTACAAATTGCATAAGATTTCTTAGAAAATCCCACAACGGATGTTACCTAAACCTATATCGCATGCAATAGAGATAATTAGTCCAAACAACCCATCTAAGAAGGATTATCACCAAACCAGTAAGGTCTTAGGCACAAAACACAACCACCCCAGCACCCCACACTATGTTACCCATAAGAAGCTTACTGTTATACTCTTCACAACAACTTCAATGACAACACGAAACACAACACACAGCCACACTAGAACCTAAGTACACTTCAATCACAAACAAACTACAACTGAGGATGTCCTCCAATAGGGTTGCCTTTATATAGGAAGATTACATACATAGGAAAAGTAAACAACATTAAGCCAGTATATGAAAAGTGACAATTTTGCGCCTCCCTATAACTACTTGACCATCCATTTTAGCCTTGGAAAATGGAAAAAATTAAACATCATGACATAAATAACATGAAAAGACTCACCACGTTGCATACCTATCCCCTAACCCCGAAATCCAAGCTCATATACCCATATATAGCACATACAATCACCATCTCACCAAAATTAATCACCTCCCATACAAAGTATAAACACCTCTTCCTCAACAAAAGTGGGCAAATTGCTTGTGGATTCGCTCAGTATGGAATACACCAATCCTCACTATAGAGACGAAGAGAATACTATGGCTTCACATACATCTAGAAAATCACCAGCCTCGTGACACAAGCAGACACTCACCCCGTTCTCTGTGTGATCAACACCAATTGAAAGAAACTTACACCTACCATACAGAGAAGAAGAGAATACTTTGACTTTGCATACGTCTGGAAAATCACAAGGCTTGCGACACAAGAAAACACTCACCCCGTTCTCTTTCAGCCCAACACCATTTGACAGAAACCTACACCTACCATACAAAGAAGGTGTGGATGCCGCGACTTCACACACGTATTGAAAATCACCAGCCCCGCGACATAAGCAGAACCTCACTCCGTCATCCACCCAACCAACATATAAACCACACTAGTTCTAGCTCCATACACCCCCAACCTTGATCTATCCCTCAATTTAAAACACCAACAGCTATAACTATCCAAATTTCAACCACAATTTAGGCATATTAGAAACATTACAAAATCAAATCCATAGGAACAAACACATATGCATTTGATATTAGAAAATTTATAATCTCCATTTGGAATAAGTTACAAAAACCTCATCTAATAATGAACTCAACATATGATAGAACACTCTTAGAAACAAAGGAAACAACTAGAACCACTAAGACACCCTATAGTCTATAACATTCTTTGGCCATGTTTCTTTTTCAAGAATCTTCTCTAGCTTCCATCACATATGTAAGTAAAGTTCATCCTGCATGGAACCAACGGCCTCCATACGTCGCATATGTTTCACATTGCGATTGATAATAGGCCCAAAATCTGACTGGCCTAGCTGCATACTCATTAAGTAAACAGAGTATGCATAAGTCTCTAGGTATCATTTTGATCCCTCTATATGCATTTCCATTCAGTGAACACGACCCTTCCAACCCTCTTCAGTAGAACTAAGATTCTGACATAAAGCTCTACTAATTTTAGCAGAAAGGTTACCATTTACCTCGTGTTTTTCCTTCAATAAAACTTCTAGTTCTCGACACCTCATGTTCGTTTGCAAATAGCGTAATTTATTATCCTCAAGTTTACCCTCCATCTTCCCATACTTTTCTAAAATTCAAGCTGAGAAATCATGTTCTTCATCATAATGCACTTTCTAATCCTAAATTACCTTCGCTAGTCAGAGATATTCAACCTCCAGTTTATCTTTTCCCCGAAGCAGATGATCCAAGTGGTTAGCCTATTTTGAGATAATATCCTCCATTTGATCACTCTCTCAATATTTCTTCATCAAACATGTTTACCTTTCTTCTTCTCGTTGTATAACATCCATCAATTCCTTCTATAACTTTCATATATGAAAACCTTGCTCAAACACATGAGTATCATACTAATCTAACTATGTATGATTATGCTCTAAATGAGCTTTCCATCCTAACTAGACCTTAATAAATCTTAATAGATGCACTCTTATACGACCCCCTAGTTTCATTAGCCACTCCTCGACCTCAGACGAAATCCCCGAACCATTAAGATATTTAATAACTTGGTACTGGTCCAGTATACAAGCTCTAACAACATTACTTAAGTTAACATAAGATTCACTAATAGGATATACATTCTCACGGACCGCCTCATCACAGCCGCTCCTATACCAAACCTTTTGAGGTAACCCAATTGTTAAAGCCATATCTTGAGGTAACACATTAGCCATACAATTCCTTAATTAAGTTAAATGCAACACCCTTTGCTTTCACCACCTTGATCATGCCTTCGTTCACAACACTTTGCCTTTTCCAAAGCCTTTTACAAAAATATATTCCTCCTTAGTCATACTTTGTCCATTTCTGAATTCTGCTCACGAATCCAAAATATAACCTCACACTTCCAAACTCCGGTCATCTTCATGTACATATTCCCGATTAGCCCTCGGAAATTCTGTGTACCCGTCAGTCTATCAACCAACACACATGGATAGACTAGACAAGCGGGACCATTTTCTTTCATAGCCTTAATCCCATCACTTAGAGCGAGGTTGGAAGCATCCCTCTCCTCACAGAGAGTGCGTAATCTGCCAACTCTGTTTCTACCTCATTATTAACCGTCTCTTCCCAACAATGGTTAGTGACTCTAATCTCTCCCTAAACTCATTCACCTTGTTAGCATATTGAACAACATATTGAGTAGCACCAGTTAAGTCGTCACCAACGTATGCAATTACAAACCTATTAAAACAACAGAGAATATACACATCAAATAGTTAGGAAATTAACACACCTACTTGGAAAAACCAACAACACTAGCACACTTGTGAATATTCCTGGTATTCACAATCGCGGAAGTGTCTTATGATCTCAACACCTTGGAAGGACCCTCACCACGTCCTTCACTCCCATTAGTTTTGCGCTTAGCGGTAACAACATTCCCTTTACCAGCTTCATCCAAACGATCAACAACCTTTTGATAATTGTCCCTATGATGACTGCTTGATGCCCTCGCATCTTATCATGGGGCAATGACCCTGTCAGGCAAAAAAACTTCACAGCTGCAAAAAAAAAAGGATACACATCAAAATAATTTACATATAAAAAATTATAAACTTTAAATTCTAATTTAGTATCATACCTCCCCGGCCCTTCGACCTTTCTTCCTTCACTGCATGGGCAAACAACTCCCTCATAGGGCCTAGCTTTTCCTCCCACTTTAACTCTCTGTTCATAGATACATTTCCAGTCCACAAAGACATTGAACCATTTCCGTGAAACCTCACTTAACTCCCAAATCCCATAGTCGTTAGGAGCCTTTGCAATTTATCAACCTTTGACATTGCAGGTATAAACGTCACCCAAGACTCAGTCACGTCCACCATATGAAGATGATAAAATGTACAAAACAAATGCACGCTAAAATCCCCTGTGATCTCACGACACACTGGCTCAAAGCCTACCAGTATAGCCACTCCCCGAGGAGGCAACTGAGCAAGAGCAACCCCATAAGCCTACAACACAATCATAAATTAATCTAGGACAGGTAGGGCTAGGCCATACCGCAGCTAACACTCATACACAACTTACCAGGAGGTATCGTTATCACAACATTAGCAATAGAGGGAACGGCAATCTTACAAGCAGATAAACAAGAATGGTAACTTCTGAATGCACCCACATCGGCAATAGTAAGAACACTACTACAACTTGCTCTCTCCATACTTAATTATGACAATAAAGTTCACAAATTGAAATATTATCTATATTCTCTTATGAAGAAATTGAGAATGGTACTTGAGACTATATACTTAATAATTGTTAAATACACTACCATTAAAGAACACTCTTACCGCTCCTTTTATATTTAAAATTTAACCCTAAATCCTTTAGCCACTAACAATTGATTCACCAAAAAAAAGATGACTTAAAAGCTTCATTTCATCTCCCACATATCTTTATCTAAGAAGTCGATACGTGCTTCGTCACCGAGTTTTTATCACAACTCCACTAAGCATTTAATATTCTCTCTACTAACCCAACTCATGATTAAGATTTTCTCATTCTTATACAAAACATGCCAGCTCAGCTTGCCACGAGTCATTGGCTGGTGGTATAGTATATACCCCCTACGCCAAGAAAAGTCTATGCCAAAAATGAACACCTCACAGTCGATGAATCGGATGAGCAAGCATAAAGTATAGCTCGCAGAGCACAGGAGGCACCTCACCTCAAGAAGAAGGATGATTAGTACTCATGATCTTCTTAGCAAGACCATGATTCAGTAATAATGGGAGCAATGTAAACCACGACCACACGATTCATCGGCTATAAATAAAGATCAAGAATAGTGGGAAAGATAATGGCTAGGGATGATCAGACCCGACCCTAAAAAAATTTAGTTCTACCCAAACTTGTAGGGTCTGAAAGTCTTAGATCCATACCCAAAACCGATAGGTCTAAAAAGGTCTTAGGTCCAAAATGGGTTTTAAATGGGTCTAACATTCTAATTTTTTTTGTCACTAAATAAAATATATACTATCATAATTACAAGTAATTCAAGTTAAAAATGTGCCTGAATTAATTTGTTAAGAAAAAATATACAATACAGATTATTTGTTTGATTAAAAATACAAATACAAAGAGAATATGAAAGTGTTTTAGAAATAAGGGTAAAATTATATATAGTTGGGGTTACATAGGTCTACAAGTCTGGGTCTTAGTCGGGTCTGGGTCTTAATATTTTAGACCCGGACCTACACTCATTTTTTAAAATTTGGACCCAGTCCTAGACTCGATTGGTCTACATTATTTGGAATCATACCTGACCCAATGGGTCTTGGTCGAGTCCTAGATCCATGCTCATCCTTGGTAATGATATTTATATGGATCTAAGCTTAGATAAACTTAAAAAGTGACTCAAGCATCAGAGTTAAATCCCCAGGCTTCCGCGAGACTTTGTTTTGCAAGTTAGCGAGACAAGCAGGCTGATCCATGTTGATCCTGGATATTAAGATGGCTCGGAAGGAATCCTATATTAAAATCGATATAATTTTTTTTGAAAAAATTGCATCTAGAACCCTAACATTAGTCATACCTAACAATTTAACACTAGCTTCATGTTTAGACATTAACCCAAAAACAGTAATCGAATTCTGAAATTCAGAAAAGATTCTTACAAAATTGAGAAAACCGAGAGTTACTTGGGCAGACTAGGGATTAATTCGTGGAAACACTTTAATTTTATGCTAGACTTGAACTCTACCTAAGTTTCCGACAATGATGTATCTTTCGGGTAGCTCAAGAAGGGAACCACCAAGAGGAATCCACCACCACGAATCTTCCCAAAAACATCGCTTTTCTCTGACCAGCAACCACGACTCACCACCGGGAAAGACACCACTCGTTGAGAATGATGAGGTTCATTGTTTTACTTAGCGTGTGTTTAGTTCGGCCATCCGAATATTGGGTCATAAGTTTTTGTAACCCATGGCCCGACAACCACTGAGGGTCATCCACCTGCAAATTGTTAATCTTTGTTGACTCTTTGATTGTAGTTTAGTCGTGAAGATAAAAAAGTGGGAGGTTTCACATTCAATCGAATGAGTTGTTTGGGTAAAGTGAATATTTTATAACCCAATCAGGTGTCACCATGTACTGGTGTATGTAAGACTCATCGTCACTACTCCAAGCGTCAATTGACATTGATTCTGGTATGGTGGAGAAGGAGGAGGAGGATGAGAATGGTAGTCTAGAGAATAACTGCAAAAAATGAGAATACTTGGCATTTTTATGGATATGGAACAAATGCTAGGGTTTCATGGACTAATTGGTACACGTGAGTGGTGGGAATGTACCAGCCAATTAATGGAATTAGCTTACATAGGCAGTGTAGCAGATGAATTGAAGGGGATTGGTTCAGGTGAACGGTGTGAGTGGTAAGGGAGAGTAAATGTTGGGAAAGATTGGAATGCCAACCAACATCACACAAACTGGCATTAACCCATTGAGTTATTCAAAAATGGATAAATAAGGGATGCTTAGTACTCCCTCTGTCCCAATTCAAACTGCAATTTAACTATTCATTTAGTCAAAACTTCTTAACTTTGACCCCAAAATTGAATAGGTGTATACGTATAAATATTATTTAGTGATACCTTATTAGATTCGTTATGACATATATTTTCAGAATATCAACTTTTTAGAAGTTTTAATTATCCTTAGTAAAAGATATTAATGATCAAATATTTTTTGAGTCAACTGGTGAAAGTCAAAGTGTGTAGTTTGAATTGGGACAGAGGGAGTACATAAAGTAATCCTATTTTTTAAAAATTAATAATATTGTGCAACGCGCGGTGGGACCCTACTATTTTTTTATCAAAAAAATTAGAATCAAAATATTTATTACAACACAAAATGCACTAAATTATTTTTAAAAGTGAATTGAATTCAATGAATACTCAACAATGCTATTCAACTAAGATAGTAGGCACAATAGCGCCTCTAACATATTTATGGAAAATATTGCTATGGCCTAAAAAACGTTATGACATTATCCTTCTCTCCAAAATACACAATTTTCGTTATTCTTGCATAAATATAGAAATAGAAAACAATTTTTTTGTTGAAATGTTGGAAAGCTCTAGTACATGTTTTAGAGTAATTTAAAGTTGATTAATTAGAATTAAGAAATGGAAATCGAAAAGGATTACAAATACGTTCTTGTGCCCAATTATTGATAAATATTCCATTACGGACTTGAAAAATACAATGGTTATGCATAGGGTATCATCACGTTCGAGCGGATTTCAAATTGGAATTACGAGTAAAGTTTTTGCCTTTTGCACTTAGGTCCCTCCAAGAAAGTTGGAAATGTCGAATCACGAAATTGGCGATACCAAAATGCAATTCAATAATGTATGATTGTGACTTTGCTATTTGGGCATGTATGAGTGAAAATAAGGGTCTTGAAAGTCAACATTGAATACTTCAACACAATCTTAAAAAATTATATTGTGATCTAAAATTGTGTTACTCCATTATCTGCTGCTCCAAAATACAATATTTTTGTATTTCTTGCTTAAATGTAGAAATATTAAATAGATGAATTTTTTGGTGAAATTTTGGAAAGCGCTAATACATGTTCTAGAGTAATTTAAAGTTGATTAATTATAAGTAAGAAAGGGAAATAAAATTATTACGGATATGTTCTTATACTCGATTGT
>JAULKM010013077.1:0-14660 GCA_032355605.1 Rubia tinctorum
TTAAAGTTTTATTATACAACGTGTAGTAGTTATAAATTTTATAACCCGGTTCATGCAACCCAAAATTTTTATCTTCACTTCTTCAAATTTACACTTTAAACCTTGGTCTTTCCATGACTTATGGAAAGACCGTCTTTCAAGAGACGCACTCTACTACTTATTTTAACTTTTAATATACAATATTTAAATTTTATAAAAAAAATTATAACATTTAATGTAAAAATCACTGTGGACTGTCCATAAACTTATGGAAATGCCACATTTCCTGAAACTTTATCAAAATATTATACTCTATCAAAATCGCATCAACTATCAAAATCGGAGTATAATTTTTAATATTTATTATTTAATCAGCAAAATGACCCATGCATGTATTTCATTTAAAATAAAAGATTGCTATTTTTTTTGAATGAATGGCCTCACCATTCAATTAAAAAACACCGAGAAAATCATTAATCAAAGAGTTTAGTAGTTAACTTTCAAAAGGAAAAAAATAGTTCGCCCAATACGGAGTAGTATATACTTAAGTGGTGCAATGATCTTTAAAAGTTAAAACCGTAAAAAGTAAAAGAAAAAATCATGTTAAAAATGTACTCCTTCTATTTCACTAAGAGTGTCACACCCACTTTATTGATATTTTTTTAAAATGACATATTTTACATTTTTGGCAAGATCCATTCAATCTCATCCACTCATTATACTTTTTACTTTCTACATTCAATTTCATCAATTCATTTTCTTCTCCTAAATCCAAGAGACTAAATCTAATGAGTCAGTTTTAGTAAAATGGAGGGAATGGCCAAATATTAATAGCTTTAAAATACATATTTTAGTAGCATACTCTCTTATTCCAAACTAAAAAATAAAAATAAAATCGTCCGTTCCAAAGTTATATTTTAGCCCAACAATCTCATGTAATTTCATCTAAAATGTTTTTTTTTCTTACAATTTAATTTTCATTCAAATTAACCAAAAAGATATGGTCTACTGTGAGGCAGACTAAAATTTAGGCCGAGGTCTTTATAAAATTATAGTTATATTCTAACTCTTGGGACCTATCTCTAATAATTTTACGGGGACTTATTTCTAATAATTTTACAAGGACCTATCACTAATATTTTTTCAGGGATATTTTTTACCAATTTTTTCTATCATTTCCATGCCATCTGCAAAAAAATAAATAAAAAATATTTAAAAATATTTTTAAAATGCAAAAAATTAATATAATCACCGAACTAAAAATTATAAGCATCAGCAAAAATAGCAGAGCATCAACAAAAATAAAAAAACATAACTAAAAAATTGGAGCAATATAAAAAATAAATATAAAATAAATATAAAACAAAATTGATAAAAAAATTGATAAAAATTGATAAAACGTTGACTACAATTAACAAAACGTTGACTAAAAATCATAAAAATATCAACAAAGCTTTTATTATCAATTTTTTGTAAAAAACTACAAAAATCAACTAATATCAACAAAAAAATAAAATATCAATTCCTATCATCTAAATTTCACCCAGAAAATGAAAAACGTCAACATAAGAAAAAAACACTACAAAAAATCGACCTATATCTCCCAAAACTACAAAAATCAACTTGTATCACCTAAAACCCACTTAGAAAATGAAAAACATCAACATGATAGAAAAAAGTAAAAAATATCAACCCATATAACCCAAAAAAATCTACGCATATCAACTAAAACTCATCTGGAAAATGAAAAACATGAACATGAGAAAAAAAATAAAAAACATCAACAAAAAAACTACGATATCTCAAGAGTATAAATTATTCACTCAAAAAATCATAAAAAGCCAACATTTTTTAAAAAAAACTACAAATATCAACCCATATCACCAAAAAACAAACATCAACTCCTGAACCTCCTTCGAAAAATGAAAAACACCAATATCAGAAAAATAACACTAAAAACATCAAGTCCTATTACCAAAATCTCAGTCGAAAAATGAAAAACATCAATATGAAAAAATAAAATTTTAAAACTGCAAATACCGACCCATATCAAACAAAAAAGATCAAAAAATCAACTCATCAATTAAACTTCACACGAATATTGAAAACATCAAGATAGGATAAAAAACTAAAAACATCAGCAAAAATATTACAGTACCTCAATAGTAAAAATTCTTCAAAAAAAAAGAACCTAGTGGGATTTGAACCAAGCTCACTGACCTCAAAGCATAGTGCCATAACCATTACACCAAATAATCTTATTAGACATATATTGAGTCAAATAATATTAAATCTCACCATATACATCAAAAACATAAACTCCATTAATTATTAAAAATAAAGGTCAAGTAGATATTCGAACTCGGGACCTCAACCTCAACAACAAGAGTGGTAACCACTAGACCAAACAACATTTCTGATCACATACTTAGTCAATAAATATTAAAGCTCAGCATATCACTTTGAAAAAAAAAATTTAAAACAGAATTAAACCTCACCACTCAAACGCAGAAGCTCAGTCACTGTCGATTTATCCGTCCACCGCCCACGTCGACTCCACCGTACACCGTACGGCGTCGACATCGACTCCGCCGTACACTGCCCACCTCGACTTCGTCGTACACCGTCCGCCACCGACGTCGACTCCACCTTCGTCGTTCGTCATCGACATCACCTCCGCTGTTGTTGTCTCCGTGCGTGAGCTACACGTGTCGTCCCTAATTTTCCATGCGTGAATGTCACGCGCCCGATCATCCTCTCCGCTGCGCTCCTCTGTGACTCCGCCGCCGCCGTCGCTGAACAATTCGCCATCGCTGAACCGCCGCGCAACCTCCTCTTCCACCTCTGGACATTGCAAACGTAGTCGGAATGCTTCACCCTGCGTCGAACTGCAGAAGAAGAAGATCAACCAGGCTTGCTCCTTCTCTGTCACTCAGATCCGCCAATAACTTCCACCATGAACTAAAAGAAGAAGAAGAAGCACGACAACGACGGATTCCTCCAATAATTGCAGAGAATTCTGGTGAGATACCTGCGTAGGCAGCGGAAACCGATGGATTCCAGTGGTAACCGTCGGTCGGAGGCGGTTTTCGATCAGAGAAGGAGGAGGAAAGGAAAATGAAAATTCTGATTTTTTGTGTGATATATATATTGTTTAGATAATTGCACAGTAGGTCCCTAATTTTTTAAAAGCATATTTATAAAAAAATCCATTCCATATGAATTTTTTTAATTGCATAATAAAAACTGACCTAAAGTTTAGGCTGCCCAAAAGAAAACTTTGTGAAAAAAAAAACAGTTACAAAGTTTAATCCCTCAATCTAGGATATCACAAAAATTCCCAGAAAATACAACTCCTAAATTGTAATTAGGAAATATTTGGTACCAATTCAACGGGCTGTCTTGATAGTAGCAGTTTGTATTTCCAAATCAGTTCAGTCAAGGCGTCAGTTTTTCCATCACCCTTCAATACCTCATGAGCAATCGTGATACTAAACTTTTCTTTTCCATTCACATAACTACTTAGCTTCCCCTCCATCTTGAATTTCATCTTATTAAGAAATTTTCAGATCCAAGTCTGTGCTTCTCGTGGCTAATACTTCTCAAAACGTTTACCTTTTGTTGAAATAATTAGTTTTGTAAACACCTGACCAGAAACCAGCAATGCTCAATGAAACAAACAGTATTGATTAATCGAATTCTGCCAGCATAAGATAGTTTTTTTTTTTTGTAATCTCATGCATTCAATCTTTTACTGATTTCATCCAGCAACACTTTACATGCTTTCTTATCACACCTGAATGATAATCCCAAATATTTCATTGGAAAGACCCCTTGTTGAATATGCAATATCTCTGCCAGCCCTTAATTTTCCCCCTCATTTACTGCCAGCCCCGAAACACTTTGAAATTCAGCCAAAATATTACCGTTCCCTTCCAAAGACTTATCACTACTTCACTAGCTTCATAGAAAATTAACAAATTATCTGCAACTAACAAGCAAGTGACCCCTACTCTTTTACACCTCTGATGAGAGCCAATATATCATGTTTTAACCTCCGGGCTAAAAGTCTTGTAAGAAATTCCATGCACAACACAAATAGCAAGGGGGTAAGGGATCCCCTTGCTGTACCCCTATTTCCCCTTCAAATGATTCTGTAAAGCAGCAACCATTTAAGGATAAATAGAAGTTTGAAGATCTAACACAAATTTCTATCCAGCTCAAAAACATTATTGTAGGCAACTTCAATTCTTTATACCATCAAAATATAAAATCCCAACTGATTGTATGAAAAGTCTTACTTATATCCACCTTGATTACACAACTTGATTTAAGTCCCTTCAACTTATATTTATGAATCAACTCATGTGCCAATAGAACATTATGTTCTATGTGTCTTCCCTTAACAACAGGTCCTAAATGGCTATTATATACTTATAATAAGTAGTTAAATACTTTTAGTTTACAAAAAAGTTAAATATACTAGTGGAAAAAGGCTTATTAAGAGCAGTTTTATTGGACCAGAAAAGACACTTTTCAAGTACTTTCTTTGGTCCTGCCTTTGATCGAATCAATAGAAAGGCGGTTCAAAAATTGCCTTCTATTGGGGTCCGAAATAGGTTTCGAATTCGATACCTATTTTTGGGGTCCCAAAAAAAGGCTGTCGAAAACCTACATTTCTGGATGCAAGTAAAACAAACAGATCTGACAAATCATGCATATAAAGAGTGTAACAGAATAACAATAAATAAATCAGACAGATCTGTTTAATAAAAAAATACACAGATAAGTAAAACTTTCCGGTGCTGTAGAGCGGGGCGGAGGCGGCGCATCTATGCGGCGGAGGCAACACAGCCCGACGATGCGTTTATGCGTCGGACGGAGGCGACGCGGCTCGCGGACGGAGGCGACGACGCTGGCGCTGGGTGAGGGAAGGAGAGAGGAGGCTGTGGAGGGTTTATTTTCTGGGTATGAAAAATTAAGGGAGAAATGGCAGAGGAAAGAAATGAAGGGATCATGTCTTCGGAAAAAAATTAAGTGAGGAAGAAAAACCCTAGATGGCTTTTTATACTTGGGGTCCAAATGTCCTATAAAAACACCCCATTAAAGACAGTTTTTCAATAGAACCACCTCTAATTGATTCTCATTAAAGTGTCTTTAAAGTGCCTTGAGGAACCGTCTTTAATCAATTTAAAGTGCCTTTAACATTTTTGGGTGACCTGGGAGGGAATTCCGACTTCGGAACCTCCCTCGAATCCTAATTAAAGGCGATTTTCCAAAAAAATGTCTTTAATTGCATGCATTTAATCAAGACTTTTCTACTTGTGATACTATTCTATTCTAGCATAAATTGTGTTTTGACTACTCATTTAATTAATAAACTAATTTTAGTAATAACTAAGGACATTAATATATGTTAAAGTTTGGGTAATGTGAATCTATGAATTACCTCTTTACATAATTTTATGTTAAAGTTTTTTTTAAAAATTTGGCACTCTCAAATATATATTTTCAATATTATAAATTTTCCTTTTATGGAAAAAGTTACATCATTTTCAACCACTCATTATTATTTTTAAAATATTTTGTCATTTTATAATTTATTTATTAAATATTAAGTCATTAACATTATTGATAAAATATAGAAGACTTTATTAATGGTGCATTGACATCACATCAATGACACATCTCATCAATGATGAGGGTTACAATATATAGAGTTATAACAAACCAAAATTTATTAGGGATAGAATTCCAATTTTATAAGGAAATTACCATCTATAACTAATTTTATAAGGAAACTAATTCTATAAGGAAACTAATTCTATAAGGTAACTACCATTTATAACATTTCCTACAAGAAAAGAGTTTCTATTTTCTTAACACCCTCTCTCAAGTTGGAGCATGATGATCAATAATGTCCAACTTGCGAAGAAGATTATGAAATTGTTAATTATTAAAAAAAATTAATCCAATTATGGATCTAGAATTTGTAAGATCCAACATACAAGGATAGCATTAACTCCATGTCAATCAACTGCATCTAGGTGATTAGCCGGAGGTTGGGTAATGGTTCCATCAATGAAACCGATCTTCTTCTTGGCAAGCATAGTGCCACAAATTGGAGCAGACCATTCAAGGTAATTCTCTTCACCTTTTAGAATAACGGGACAGATTGAAAAACTAGGGCCGTCATTGATACTAAGAAAATAAGGGCCATTCAGAGAACGACCGGTAGAAACAGATCCTCCAGAGCCAGATTGCAATTGCAACTGTTTGAGTAAAGCTGCAATCACATCGGCGACGTTGAGATTCTGTAACTTTTTAGCCTCGGCTTCAGTGGCGACACGGGCTTGCTTAGCAGCATCTGAACTGGAACCAGGTGCATACATAGTTGCGGATCTGCGCACTAGCAGATCAGCGGTACATGCAAGTAACGCGGCGATGCCTGGAAGACCGGTGACGATGCATGGAGTCGCACTGTAGCGCGTGAACATCATTTGCCGACAGATCGGAGTTGTACGGATTGAGGCAAAAGTGAATGGCAGCGGCGATTGAAAATCAGCAATCAACAGAGGCAGTCGACGACGATGGCCACGCGTGCAGTGTAACGCGTGGCTTGGCGGCGGTGGCTCAGGCGAAGACGAAAGCAAAATTTATTTAGGGTTTAGGTCTCAGAATTTTTAGGCTCTGATACCATGATAAAATATAGTGGACTTTATTAATGGTGCATTGACATCACATCAATGACACATCTCATCAATGATGAGGGTTACAATATATAGGGTTAGAGCAAGTCCAACAGATTCTCTATAATAGAGATTTTCATTGTTTTTAGATATTTCAGGCAAATTTTTTGCTCCAACATATTCTCCACATTGTTCTCCAAAATAGAGATTTTTTTCAAATCGAAATTCGGTTCTCTATATTGGTAGATAGAGAAAACAAAATTTGGAGAATGTTATCATCAATGCAATAATTCATTTAACAGGTTAAATTAATACCAATATTTTCAACATGGTAAGAAATTCTAAATTTAAACTCTTACACTTCCCACATCCTACTCAAAATGTCAGATTTTTCACGATGTTCAATGCACGCGCTTGACGATTAATATTTTAATTATTCACAAAATTAAATATTATAAAATTTTAATAATAATAATATATTTCCTATCAAATTTAATAAAATTATGCATAATAATATAATCCATTGATATATCAATGAGATTTGAGTCAACGTTAAGAAATTTGACTCTCGAAAAATATGTGTGGTATTCTAACAAGTTTGAAGGGATTAATAATCTCATTAGAAACATTAAAAAAATTATGGTATTTTAAACTTATGAATCTCAAATAATAATTAACATGAATCACGACATGAATATAATATTAAGAAATTAGTTATAGTCTTCTTTATTTACTCAATGAGAAATAATGAAATATTAAAAGGTTATATTTTGAAATTCTACTTCTATAATTTTTTCTCTAAAAGGTTACTTTATTTTGGTTGTACTAAAAACTTTACATTTATCTAATCTGATGAGTTTTATAAATTTGTTTGTTGTTATTTTACATCATATAAAATAAATAAATAGTTAAAATGTATTTAAATATCTTTTAAAATGAATTAATAAAGTTAGTCATTTTAAAACTTTTCTTCAAGTAAATATAAGGGTTTGATTTAAATTACAAGATAAATCATCAATGTGTAATAAATGTAAAATGGAGAATCTGTTGGAGTTGGAGCAAAAAAATATAGAGAGTATGAGTTTTGAGTCTCAATCTTGAAGAAATTTTTAGATAATCTGTTGGACTTGCTCTTATAACAAACCAAAGTCTAATAGGAATAGGATTCCAATTCTATAAAGAAAATTACAATTTATAATTAATTCTATAAGGAAACTAATTCTACAAGAAAAAGAGTTTCTATTTCCTTATCAATTATACATAATTATAAGAGTAATTAAAAAATAGTGAAAAAATAAATCTTCTTAAATAAATATTAAAAAATCTTACATAAACTCACACAATAATATTTTTTGTCCATGTATTAATTTATTTTTGTAGTTAAGGTTGAATAATTTTCACGAAATAAAGTGGCAGAATAATCGTTTCTCGGGAAGTTAAAAATTGTTATTTGAGGAGAAATTGTTACTATTTTAAACGACAAATTTGAATTTTGGTGTTTTGTCATGCTTGTAATATGGCGCGATTTCTTGATTTCAAAAGTGTGGTTTGGATTCCTTACTTCCCTTGGCCAGATTGATATAGACAACCAAAGTCCCATTCGAACAATAAACTGATAATGACATATTGTTCAATTTGATTGAGATTATATAAGCACCGCAATCAAAGACAATTAAAATATTTTGAATTGATGAGGACATGTTCATGTATAATGAATATTGTGAAAGCGTTAAATTAAACTCTAGTTTAATATTTGTCTATATTATATAAGGTTAAAAGACATGTTCTGTATAATAGGGTTATGGAAAGACGAGATTTAATTAAAATAATAAAAATGTAAAATATTTTAGTTGCAATATCTAAAATTTATTATGCAACGTGCAATAGTTATAAGCTTTATGACCCGATTAATGCAATTCAAATTTTTTATCTTCATTTCTTCTAAATTGCAGTTTAAACATGCATTTTTACATGACTTATGAAAATACCGACTTTCATAAGACAACCTCTCTCTATAATGGAGAAACTTATTTTCTATAGAGAAGGAACGTTCAATTAGATAATGAATATTTAATATACTATGAAATTAAATACTCCCATGTGCCATCATAAACTGCACACTTACTATTTAACAGTTGACACTGTCAAACTTTGACTACGTATTTGAATATATATATATATATAAATTAATATTATTGTATGTGATATTGTTCGATTCATCGTAATAAGTAGCTTTAAAATATAATTTTTTTATTTGTTGTTATTATACGTATTTAATCAATTAACGGTCAAACATTTTTTTGAAAAACTGTGAAAAAGATTCTGTGCATTTTATAGTGGGATGGGGAATATATTTTTCTGTATATTTTTTTGGTTATATCCACGTTTTGAAACCATTCAAAACTCAATTACCATTATTTCACACCTAACTAGAGTATTGTTGGACCCAATTTACAACCTTATTTTTTTAAGTTACAAAAGTTCAACATTCAGATCGTGAACATCCAAAACCTAGTTAGGAAGTGCTAGTTGTACAGATGTGACTCAAAGCATTGCTTCCACAAGTAAGATGCAATTTAGAGTGTACACAATTCCTAATAATACCAATTATACCACATGAAACTCTTCTGATTTGCAGCTGTGCTTGTAAGATCTTGATTGGCCATCGAAGTTTCGTCAATGTGTAGGGATCATCTTTCCGTTTCCATCCTTGTGTATGGAAGGTTCAAGCGGTCATTGTGAATTGCTTGGCGGACTAAGTCTCTGTTTGCCAAATCTTGTTGTTGATGTTGGGTCCCGGTTAAGGCTGCTAGAGCGTGAGCCACCTTGTTTCCTTATCTTGGAATGTATTGGATTGCAACTTGTTAGAGTTAGATTCTCACATTAGTGGTTGACAGTCATATAAATCAATATATAAGATCACGACTTCCCCCTACATAGTACCCATTGATTTTCTGATAGGTGCCCATGATTCTAATATGGTATCAGACCACAAGGTTGGTCCGTTACCCCCTTTCTATCCACGTTTGAGTGATGATGTAATAACCCTGCACGTGAGGGGGCGTGTTAGAGTTAGAGTCTCACATTGGTGGTTGGCAGTCATACAACTCAATATATAAGATCATGACTTCCACCTACATAGTACTAATTAATTTTATGATGGGAGCCCATGCTTCTAATACAACTTGAAATCACCCGATTAGGCTTGTAACTTTCCACATAAGAGGTTTGCAGCTCCAAGGAGGTTTAGCACTTTGTCTCAGAATCCTTACTACCTGCAATGAGTCCACCTCCAGTGTTAGGGGCAGTAGTTGATAATTGATTCATACATGGATGGCTTTGATTGTTGCCCTAAGCTTTGTTGTCAATGGATCATTTGCATCCAAGTGACTAATCTTATAATTTTCCTTGGCTTTTGAATCATATACATTCTCAACCCTTTTTAAATTAAGCCCTCCAATTTAGTAGATACGATCATGGACTGTAACGACAAGAGTTGTGAGGTGAGGGTATTTATCTCTCTGATCATGAAGTGGTAAGAGTGAGGATTTCCATTAAAAATGGATTGTTTTTTTACTTCCAGAGAGTCCTGCAAGTAACAATTGATAAGACATAGTGAATTGTGTATCTAGAAGATGAAATGAACTGAGCAGACCATATCCAAGAAAGTCAACCGAAAATGTGTAAGAAGTTTCTAAGGGGGAAAATTTCATCAGATTAAAAACATATTTCCAAATTTCGATAGCCACTGGGCATGTATTAAAACAATTATTCAAAGAGTCGACATTGCTGCAATGAGCACATTTTAAGACACGTGAAAATAAAATTATAATCAAGACATCATCAAATTCAACAAGTAATTGAATATTTCCCATGTGAATACAAATAGTTTCAGAGGGACAAATTTCCAAACCTTTTTATGATTGGCTGATTGCATTTTCTTCCGACTTATAGCTTGATAGGCTGAGGAGATACTGAATTTACCTGAGGGTGAGGGATTCCAAACCATTTCATCCTTGTGGTCAGTCAAAATCTAATCCTTCGTGAGTATGGATAAACTGGGCTCAAGTAGGTAGTTTGCATAATTTGTAATATGGAGCTCCTATCCGCTATGAATTCTATAACTTTAAGCAGTGGTAAAGAGACTTGGCCTTGGCCTTACCATTGGTTTATGAGTTGACCCATATCCAGCCAGATTGCAATCCAAAAGCTAGAGTAACCATTTCCAAGTATTATTTGAGTGTTTGCCTCTGCTAATCTGGATATTCTTATGATTCTTCTCCACGAGTATGAGATCCTAAGGGTTGGAGCTAAGGACCAGATAAATTTAGCCCACATAGTTTCCCCCATTTGAGCTTTCCACCATAGCTTTAAGGAGAATGAGTCTATAAGTGTTTTGGTTTCCTTAAATCCAAGCCCATTTTCTTCCTTCCGGTAGCAAATTGATTTCCAGTCTCTCCAATGTCTCTTTTTACCAGTTTCAAAGTCCCTCGACAAGAAATTTGCAAATATAGATCTCTATTTATTAAGGATGTGATTTGTTGATGCTATGGTACACCAAGTATGTTGGGGGTGGAAACTAAGACGTGTTTTATGAGTATAGATATGCTAGCTAGGTTTAACCATTTACTGATCTAGTTAAGAATATTTGCATTTAGTTTCTCGGTTGAGTTCTAAAAGTATATGCTTCCCCCCTTCCCTTCCCCCTTTAAAGATAGTGACTCCTAGGTATTGGGAAGGAAAAGTACCCTCAGACATCCTAGTTGTTCTCCTGATAATGTTTCCCCTGAGAAGACAGGTTTTATTTCCTACTAAGTAAGCACTTTTTTCAAAGTTAATTTTCTGGCCACATGTCATTTCATAACTTTGTAGGAAACTAATCAGGTTTTTTTAATGATTTGGTTGTGGATTTGAGGAGAATCGTAGTGTCATCCGCATAAGATAGATGGGAGATATTTCTTGCTCCAGGAGGTAATATGAAATACTCAATATGATTGCTTTGGTACATGAAATTAAAACCCATGTTTAGTAATTTAGTGATGAAGTTAAAGAGAGTGGGGGATAAAGACATCCTTGTTTTAATCCCCTAGCAGGTTTAAAATAACCATAGGGTGTACCATGAATCAATATTAAAAACCACTCTCTATTGAAATTACCCAGTATAAGTGCTACCAGATGTCAATGAAATCAAAATTTTAGCAGTAATGAGTTCTACACAGGTCAAGGTACCAGATCAAAAGCCTTAGACATGTCAATTTTAGCAATCATATTCAAAATATAAGGTCTTTTGTCCGGTAATTTAACCATTTCTTACATGACTAGCACATTATTAGCTATCTCCCTACCTTTTATGAACGTTAATTGTTCTAGTGATATAAATTTTGGGAGACACGATTTAATTCTTTCAGCTATGATCTTGGAGGAGATTTTATTAGATAAGTTTGTTATACTAATAGGTTTGAATTCATTTAGTCTTTTAGGGGTTTGAGATTAGGAATTAATGTAATGAGTATACTTGCAAAGGATTTGGGTAATTGAATACCACACATAAACTCTTGTACTGCTTGCCATGCTTTCCTAAAAAAGACCCCATTAAAACCAGTTGGACCCGGGGAGCTATCCACTTCTAAGTTGAACAATGTATCATGTAGTTATTCCATTTCAACCCTTTAGTAGTTCAATATTATTAGCTTCATTGATTACTCTAGGGATGGAGTTTAGAAAATGCATCATATCAACACCTGAGTGCTCATGTGCTTCATCAGTAAGGAGATTGTGAAAGAAGGAGGTTTTATATTCACCTATATGGTCTCGTTCTTCTAACTAGTTACCATCCTCTTTCTGCACCTTGTTTAACTTGAGGGTTGAGTCTAGCAGTTTTAAATTTGACATTGTTGTAAAATAATGATATATTCAAATCACCAAATTTTATCCATTTGTTCCTTGATATCTATTTCCATTTATCTTGTTGTTCCTTTAGGGATTTAACCAGCTTAGCATTTTCTTCACTTAATTTTATCTAATCATGCATCTTATAGTTAGGATCCAGCCCGATCTCTAATTCTGCTACAGTTCTTTTAGATTTTAAAACATTCTCAAATATGTTTCCAAATTCAATTTTATTCCATTATATGCAGGGTCAGTTTCATTGAAAATCCAAGCATTCCCTGAGATATTACAGGTCAATTCCAGTTTTGTTCAATCAGAGGGAGCAGAGTAAGTCTGTTAAACCACCTACAATAAAATGAAAAGGCCTCATGAATTGCTTTGTTGGGATTTCTAAACTGAGTAACAAGGGGTTATGATCAAAGTTTCCCCTTCCTAGAACATGCACTGTGCTATTTTGAATTTATCAAACAACTCCTAATTTTCAAGGTTCTATCTAGCCTTTATAAGGCCTATGTTGGTTCCTTCTACTATTTTTCTAGGTGAATAAATTACCTAGGGTGTTACTTCTGTGAGATTATTGCTAATTAGGAAAGAGTCAACATCATTAATGACGTTTAAATTAGGCGATGATCTCCCTTAGAATTCATTAATACTTCTGATTATGTTGAAATGTCCAATTATGATACATGGCCAATCAATCATTTGAATTATTCCACTCAGATCACAAAACATCCCATCACTAAGTGTTCTATTATGATAACCACAAATAGCAATTAACTGAAGAGATGCTACAATGATGGTTTGTGTGATTGGACGTGTAGAAATCTATCATGCTTATATAATAACTGGGAATGGATGTTTTCCTTAAACAGTATCCATATGTGGTCATCATCCAGAGCCTCAAAATGCTGAAAACCTAGTTGTCTCATGAATTCATTTATCCTTTTTTTGTTCCTTAGGTTCTATGACAATTAGGATATCTATTTTGTGACCCATCACCATTTTCTTAAGCCTAATGAGTCCGTTTAGTACCCCCCATAATATTACAGGTTAAGGCTTTAAATATCATTTAAAACAACATGTTTCTTCTTTGCACCAGTC
This sequence comes from Rubia tinctorum, assembly GCA_032355605.1. Lineage (NCBI taxonomy): Eukaryota > Viridiplantae > Streptophyta > Magnoliopsida > Gentianales > Rubiaceae > Rubia > Rubia tinctorum. Next base: position 13,659 of record JAULKM010013077.1, read on the forward strand.
ATCATTAGATTAGGCATATTAAATAAATTCCAATTACTATGAGAAGGCTCAGAGGTACATGTCTCAATAAATAGTTTAGCAGTTTCTGGATAGGGGTGTTCTTCTTTGATGTTGCTTAACATGCATTGCCTCTGCAATTTATTTGTTGCTAATATACCTTTCTTCTAGGATGTTTGCAGTTTCTGGACTTGATTGTTTAGCGTTTTTGTCTTGCGCAACTCTATTGTAGAAATTAGGAGTTTGAGGATCTTCTTGATCATCTTCAACCTGTATTTCAGCTAAATTTGAAAATTTGTTACTGAATTCCATAAGATCTTATGTGAGACTCTTCTTGTCCACTATTCTCTGCCATGTGATTCTTTCCCTAGATTAGATCTTCCAGTGATTTCTAGTTTTTAAAACTGTATGAAGATCTTTTTTTTTTGTCTGATTGGAGTTACCATTGTTGATTTTGGAGTTTTAACATCCCAGGTGGTTCTGAGAAGCTTCATTTCTGGACTTTTCGTTGCTTATGGTTGTTTGTGGAGGGCTGTTTCCATGGGTTTGAAAAGTTTATCTGCATCTTCATAGATGTCCAGTTCGTTGTCGGAGTCAGTGTATTTTCTCGGTGACGAGGAGCTGGTATGTGTTTCTAGATTAATGACTGGTTCCCATTCCATTTGCGAGGTTTTGTGTGGCTTTTTTAGTGAGGTCAAAGGGGAGAGTGTGGCTTTTTTTGGGTTGTACTGAGGGTTTATTAAATGCTTCTGCTTTCTGTTTGCCACCAAATTTTACAAGATGTGTACAATTCACAGAGAGTTTTTTTAGTCTAATTTCATTCTTTTGGTGAATGGCCAATCTTTGCACACTTTTAACAATAACTGGGGTGATTCTCATAAATAATTGCATGCCATCTACTCTTCGTGCTGGATCATAATCTGATTCTATTAGGAAATTGTCCAATAAGGCTAATTTCTATGCAAGGCAGATAGTTGAGGGTCTAGGAATTTGGGGGGGGGGGGG
>JAULKM010013088.1:0-14660 GCA_032355605.1 Rubia tinctorum
TTATATTTATGGTCAAAGTTTAGCAAATTTGACTTTGAAAATTTGACTTTGCCAATTCTGCTGGGACGGAGGGAGTATACTTCAACATTTTCAATCACCTGTCTCCATCACCCTCTTTTATGAGCTAATTTTTTTAATACTTTATTTCTTTTGATTTTAGTTTAATTTCTATCTTTGTGGATAAAAAAACCGCTTAATAAGTACATAGTTTTCCCCTCTTAATAAGAGGTGATTCATCCCCTTCAATAAGATGGATTTTATTGATGGTTTGCGTGTTCGTTGTGTTGCAGATGTTGCAGTTACATGATTAACACGTTGGATTGATATCCGATATGTGTTTTTCTTTCTTACTCTATGATTCACAACTTTCCATAGAAACTAGTTAATATTCTTTAGGATGATTTTACAATTTTCATTGAGCTCCCTACCCGTTGTTGAAATTTCCTCACTAGGTACTTAAAACTAAATGACCATCATGTAATTTTTTGGATCACTCCACTTAATACCAATTGATTTCAAGGTACAAAACCAAGATACCTTGAAAATTAATCCCTGAAATGGAATAAATAACCCGATTGACATATAATTTAATCATCATTGATACATGTCGTATTTTCAATACATTTAATGGATTTTTTTTTGTAAAAAAATTGAAATCTTATTTCGAGACATCTATAAACACAAAGTTTTATTTTAGATAGCTCAAACTTTATGCCAGGATTTATTGTGCAATTATAAGTAATTTCATATGTATGAGGTTTTTTAAAAATATGCATATAATTGAATGACCTACAGTGTAATTATCAAAATACTATATATCACAAATTTTCCAGAATTTTCATTTTCATTTTTTCTCTGCAACTGATCGAAAACCGCTACTGGACTCCGACAACCACAGACGCGGGAATCTCATCGAAAATTTGTTGGCTCAACTGTTTCACCACGATTCTTCTTCTTCAGTCGGCGAAATTGATGCGACTCCGGTGATCTGGTTCTTCTTCTCTGGAGATCGATGTGACCTCGACTCTGGCTATCGATGTGACTCTGGCAGTAGTGGTGACCTAGCTCAGATGCAGCCGCACAATTAATTGCCACGATATCGCTGCTGACGATTGGAGATGACGCAGCCAACGGTGAGCTCCGCTGCTACAATTCGTGACATTATGGCTTGGACCGAGGTGAGATCGGAGAATCGGAGTTGAGGTGAGAATCATATTTAACTGCCTCAACTATCTAAGATTTGCAAATCAATCGTGTTCAACCGCGATGGTGATGCGAGGCAAGGTGACGGTCTGAGACAGTAATGTGACACTCTGAGACGGCAAGGCGACGGTCAGAGACGGGGCAAGCACTGTAGTTTTCCTTCAGGAGCGTGAGATCCACGGGCCTCATTGAAGAAGAAGACCGTGCGTGCAAACACGCGCCGATGGTGGCGACGACAGTGCACGGAGGAGGCGACAGACGGTGGCGACAGCGGAAGCGGACGGTTGAGCTTCGCCTAATGAGAGGTGAGGTTTAATGTTGTGTTTTACTTTTTTCCCCTAAAAATTGTTGAGATTTAATATTTTGGTGACTGAGCTTATATCATGAATGATTGTTTGGTCTAATGGTTGGTACTCTTGTTTTTTAGGTTTGAGGTCATGGGTTTTAATCTCTCTATGACCTTTATTTTTGAATAATTTTATGTTTTTGATGTATATGCTGAGGATTAATATTATTTGACTGAGTGTATATTCAATAAAAGTCTTTGGTGTAGTGGTTATTCCACTAGGCTTTGAGGTTAGTGTCCCAGGTTCAAATCTCACAAGATATTTTTTTAAAGAATTTATATTCTTGAGTTACTGTAGTTTTTTGTTGATGTTTGTAGATTTTCTCTCTCTTATGTTGATGTTTTTCATTACTCGGGTGAGGTTTAATTGATATGAGTTTTTTTTAAAAAATCATGTTGATATTTTTCATTTTCCAGCTGAGATTTTGGTAACAGGAGTTGATGTTTGCAGTGTCTTTTTTTTATATTGATGATTTTCATTTTCTGGATGAGTTTTAGGTGTTAGGAGTTGATGTTTGTAACTTTTGGGCGATATAGGTTGATATTTGTAGTTCAAAAAATCTTGACGTTTTATTGTTTTTTGAGTGAATAATTTATACTCTTGAGGTACCGTATTTTGTTGTTGATGTTTTTAGTTTTTTAATCATGTTGATGTTTTTTTAATTTTCTGGGTGAGTTTTAGTTGATATGAGTCAAAATTTTGTAATTTTTTTAAATGTTATATAGGTTACTTTTTTTTTTCTCACACGCTGATGTTTTTCATTTTCTCGGTGAGTTTTAGGTGATACGAGTAGATGTTTGTAGTTTTGGGTGACATAGGTTGATTTTATGTAGTGTTTTTTTCTTATGTTGATTTTTTAATTTTCTAGGTAAATTTTAGGTGATAGAAATTGATGTTTTTAGCTTTTGGTTGAAATTGGTTGATTTTTGTAGTTTTTTTAAAAAAAATGATAAGTGAAGCTTAGTTGATGTTTTTATAATTTCCAGTTGATATTTCGTTAGTTGTAGTCGACGTTTTTTTTCCTCAAATTTTTGTTAATTTTTATTTGATTTTTAAATTTGTTGTTTTATTTAATTTTTTATACTCCCTCTATCCCAGATTAAACTGCACACTTTTCATTTTGGGCCGTCCTAGCCTAAATTGCACAAGATTAGATTTGACCCAATTCAGCCCATTTGACCAATTGTGAAAAGACGGAATTGCCCTAGACTGCCACTTAATTACAGCCTTAATGGCTGATTAATTAAAGAGAGAATCTCTCCATTTACAAGTGTTGCCATTTCAGAGGGCGGCACTAGAATTTAATTGTCGTTTTGCCCCAAAAGTATGACACTATCACATGAGCCTGTCTTTCACTCTTCCCCTTACTCCATTATTGCTCTCAACGATTCGCATTTCCTCTCCGATTGCTATTACTCTCACAACTCTCTCATCTATTCTCCAATTCTCCTCTCCATTCCCTCTCAATTCACCAAACCCTATCCGCTGTTATGTTCTTCCGCTCTGCTTTTCGAATGTTCTCGGCTGTATAATTGACGTTCTTTGTGTTTAATCTTTGTTTTTGATTCGTATTTGCATGTTCATCACAACTCTGTGTTTGTCCATTAGGGTTTCTTGTTTTTGAGTTTTAGGGTTTTGTATTACCTTGGTTTTCAGAACTTTATCTTGGTTCCGAGTTAGGGTTTTTGATTAAATCGTTTAGGGAGTTTCATTTGACATCCAGTATCTTGCTTTGGTGGGTTTGCGATTTTGACTTAAATGTTGTTGTTGTCTGGTCCGATTTAGTTGGTATTGGCCATTTTTATCCATTTTCCGAACATGTTCTCTCTGTTTTTGTCTTGGTTCCAGGTTTTAATCTATTTCTTTGGGAGGTTAATTTGATATCCGATTCTATGCTTTGTTGGGTTTTTTATTTTGACTTACATTTTGCTGTTGTCTGGTCTGATTTAGTTGGTATTGGCCATTTTCATTAGTTTTCTGCACTCGTTCCCTCCATTTTTTAGTACTACTGAATTATTGCTGACATTTTTCATGTTTAATGTGTGAACTTAGTCTTGCATGTTCTTAACTGCCATAGATATGTAAATTTCTTGTCATTTTATTCCTTTTTCTCGTGATTATAAACTCATGTCCTGTTGATGTAGGGTTTTTAGAGTAGAAATCTTGTTTCACTGTTTAAATCGTGATTAGTTAGTATTTCTTCCTTGTTTACATTATGTCGTTAAATTTGTGAATTTGTACTTATTTTTGCAGTCCAATACGTCTGCACATGGTCTGCTTTTTACCTGACCTGTTATAGAAATTGTTGTTTTTCACCACTGTTAACTGGTTCATTGTTCATGTTCCCTTTACCTTGCCTTAAAGCCACGGTATGAGTTTGCTATTCATGTTTAGGTGTGTAATCTGTGTTTAGTTTGCATTTTTCCTCTGTAGTGAACATGTTGTTCATCTGTGACACTATCTACTGCGTTTTTTGCTTTTTAAATTTTTGCATGTTGTGTTTTTAACCAGATCCGTTGTTAAAATTGTTGCTCTGTACTTGTGTTTACTGGTTCGTTGTTCCCTTAGCCCGTGCCTTGAACCTAAACCTGAATCAGTTCTTGCTGTTTAGTTATCCCCACCTTGAACCCTGGTATTTGGAAACCTAGTCTTTCAAACCCTAACCCATTTATCAATCCTCATGGATCATCGTGATAGGGTGTCGGCTAGGCATGAAACATTTTCCCTCTGGCCCTCCCTTGAATGAACCCAAAAGTGAGTTTGATCCACAACCACTATAACCTTTCAATTATGAATCATATAAAAATTGGGATACACCCATTGCTACACATTTCAGTCCTATTAATTCCCCCCCGTCAGACTCTTAATCACAGCCACCCCCTAAACTGGATCCACCTAACCCCCCAAACTTGATCCCCTGACTGAATCAAAGGACCCCCTGAACCTGAACCATTAAATGAATCATAGCCCCTGACTGAACCCGAATCAGTTTCTGATTCTGATTCAGGTTTCGGCCCTCATCGTTCAGTCTATTATAAGGGTAATGAGAGACCTAAATATGGTGAGCTAGGTTTTTATGAAACAAGGGCTTGCTTATATTCTAGTTCATGGCTTAAACGTGAACTGTCACCCGAAGATAGACACTGGATGAAAAGTGAGGTTGCCTCTTCCTATGTACTCAGTGAATGGTATGATATGAATGAAAAGGCTCTGAGGGATGGTTGTGAGCCACAGTCTGAGCCTTCTGATGATAAATAGATTCACTGTTATCAGGTTGTGTTTATCTTTGCAATTACTTCTTCTATCATGTTTAACATGTTAACATCTATCTAACTCTTTTTCTCTTTTTATATGTGGGATTGTGTGGTTTATTGATAAGGTAACAACTATGTTACATTCTATGTTTAAATATGCAGCCTTGCTTATTTGTCTTTAACTTGCACTTAACCTGGCTTGGCATGTTTATGATTTGGGGTTGTGAATCGAGCAATAACATGTCATTCTATTTTATACATCATAGCATGCATTTCGAATATGTGTTGTGTGTGATGCTTGACCCATTATTGATGATGAAGCTGTGATGTATGAATACTACATGCAACCATACTTATTAGTCTATGAACTGATCTGAAACTTAGCGGGGCATGATTGTAATTAAAAATAGTGCTAAAATTATTTGTGTTTGTGATCCTTCCTAGTTGAAAGCCACCTATGATGACAAAAGTTTAATTAAACAATTAGGCAGCAATCATGTTTTGAAAAGAACATTAGGATGACAGCCTATGATGGTTACCCATTGTTTGTTATTATTGATTGTGTGTATCTGACCTGCTTTTGTGTGTATTTTCTGGACCTGGCATGGTTTTGACCACACGTCATTCACAGTTTTTTTAAAACATAAGCTTTTGTACTTTGCATTCAAAAGGGATTTCAGCCATCCCATATTTTACAAGGCTGCCCTATAAACATACATCCACAAAATACATTTGTAAGTTTACCCTAGAACTAATTCTAGAAGCACAGCCCAACAACATTAACCTGGTTCTTCCTTCATTGACTGAGTTCCATGCTTAGGATCAGATCCCTAACCTTCTCGGTCCTTCTAATCCCGATCAGATACTGTAAACAACTTCTTACCAGCTCGGAATTCCCAATGATGTTATGTGGAAGCATTCCAAACCTCCTTAGACGATCTTTCCCCAAATGTGGCAGTTTGAATTCATTCCCACCCCAACACTTCATTATTTATACCATGACACATTGTAGACTTAGGAAAATTTTATCTATTACTTTAGGATCCTCTCATTAAAATGCATCATTCACATCACTTAGTAAACCTTCTAGCGTTGTACTAGGGTTTTGATCTTGTAGACTTTGAAATGAGGCAAACAAACCTAGGTTCAGAATGTTCAAATTGGGTGATTTGGTAAATTGGCACACCAATTGAATATGAAACCTGCGTGAGGTGGCTGCAGCCAAAAATTCAGAGTCATTAGCATAAATATGAGATGGGGCATTGTCTTGTTGTATGAATAACTATTTACTAGCCCATGGTGACCATTTTATTTTATGGCTGGTATGAGTTCATATATCAGTTTACGCCTAATGACTTCTCTATTGATTGACGGAATGGGATTTAAAACCAGGGTACTCATAGGCCTATTCACTATTGTGTACTTTGATGCTATGTACTCCATATATGGAAATACCCCTATTTTCCCATCAAACATGACATTACTATCTACCCCCAAATATTGGTCTACATATAACATATAAAAACATTAGCTTTGGAATGTAATGCTTTCTTTGAGAAATTCTGTATGGTTCTGGTTCACTGGGGGCTAGAATAAACCTGATTGTTGCCTCTGTGAGATAGAACCACTTCTTGTCAATGTGGATGACATTGTACATATCCTTGAACATCATGTTGCATTCTATCTTGCTTAGGCACCATTCCAACATTGATTATTTGCATGCTTGTGTCAAACATGGATGAATAACGTTGGTGTGGCTGCATATTTCTTTGTTTGCTATTGCTCTTTGCACTGTGCTCTTGCCCACGTGTAGACCTGTTGTTGTGCTCATGCTGGTTTGCTTATCTCTCAATGGCAGCGCCATTAATGCATCGAGTTCGATGGGCTTCTTGTTAAGGCCACACCACACGTGTCTTCTTGAACAGGCATTCACTGATTGACCAGTGCTCAGTTGTTGCTTCACTCGTGCCCAGATTGTGTTGAAGGTTCTTATTGACATAGCGCACCTTCCTGCTGCCAAAATGCACATACTGTGTTGTATTAGCCCATTTTTTATGTTTTGGAGAAGAAAATGGGCAATCTCTTGCCTCTACTCATCTGTTAAGTTTCTACCTACCATCACAGCCCCCAACTCAAGGATGAAAATGGAGATGAAGAAGAGGGTTCAGATTTGGCCAGTTCTTGATGTACTGGCCAACAAATTTTCTAAGAGTTTTTTGGGGCTTAATAGGGTTTGAAATTGTGCATATAATAAATGATGTATTTATAGAGAAAGTTGTAAAATTTAAACATACATGAATAGTAGCTTAACTAGTTGAATTTGGCTCCGAAAATGAAAATTTTGAAGCCAAACATTAGTTTCAGTGGGAACTTTTAGCTCATAGTTTACTTTTGAGCCTGTTTTAGTGCCTTTTACGAGGCACTATTTATTCTATACTATATTCACCTTTTCAGATAAAAACCCAGTCAAATCAGTCCTTTATTTCACTGTTCCTTCTTGCAGCCAAATTTTCTCTTTCTGCAAATTAATGTGGGACAGAGGGAGTATAGTTTTGCTGCAATTTTTTAGTTGATATTTTATAATTTCTTGTTGATATTCTGTTTTTTTGCTGATGTTTATAATTTTCAATTTGCTAATCATATTAATTTTTTTTGCATTTTAAAAAATATTTTTTCCAGATGGCAGAAAAATAATGGAAAAATTGGACAAAAAACCCTGTAAAATTATTAGCGATAGGTCCCTGTAAATTTATTAGAGATAAGTTCCTGTAAAATTATTAGAGATAGGTTCATAGAGTTAGAATATAACTAGAATTGCATAAAGGCTCTTGTCTAAAATTTATGTTGCCTCATAGGAGACCATCTCATCTATAAAGGAATTGAGGAAAAGAACAATTTAAAAGACTAAATTATTTTTTGGTCCCTTACATAGTATCTTTTACCATCTTTTGGTCCCCGAGCGCAAAACCACGTTTTTAGTACCCCACAAATTCAAAGTAAATTTTTTGGCCTCCAAGACCCGATTTCGGATGGTTTTCAGGTAGTTTTCATCTTTTGGTCCCTAAAAAATACATTGTTTTTATATTTGTTAGGGGTATTTTTGTAATTTCACTTATTAAAATAGCAAAAGTCAAAGGATTGCATGTTTTTTAATAAGTGAAATTACAAAAATACCCCTAAACATATAAAAAATAATATATTTTTTGGGGACCAAAAGATGAAAACTACATGAAAACCATATGAAATCTGGTTTAGGGAACCGGAAATTTCACTTTAAATTTGTGGGGTACTAAAAAATGTGGTTTTGCTCTCGAGGAACAAAAGATGGTAAAAGATGCTATGTAAGAGAAAAAAAACAATTTAGTTATCCGAGGAATTGAAACTACATGCATAATGATGGAGATAAGGGATCACTTTCTAAATATGAAGAAAATAAATAAAAGTCAACTGTAAGCTACCAAATTTGTACTAAAATCATTCTACCTTCTGTTCTTTTTCTCTTTGTCAAATAAGGAATGCACAAAATTTTCAGGTTGTCTTAAATTCCTCGTACGAATTGTAATGTGATACATACTTTTTGTGGAATTTCTTCATTATCTCAAACTCATTCCGGAACATGTAAATATGGGAAGCTTTCTCCTTTTACGTTAGCGTTTTATCATGCATTTCTGTTGCCACAAAATGATAAAGTGGCGTAAAAATATTATTTATGTGACAGATTGCTCTTATTTCAATCTTATTGTACAATTAATGCATTTTTTATTTAAAATTTAAGGTGAATATCAATTAAATCATATTCCATCAGAATCATTTTAATCAGAATGAGAGGATATTCGATTTAGTGGCGTGTGCAATATGCATTAGTATTTTTGTGTGTTCATATTGTTACATATCTTCGGTTCTGACAATATCGATTATCTCCAGAAAATTTAAACTATGCAAGAATCTGTAACTCTTCTTACATCTGAGAAGAATAATAATTAATCTATATGATCGAATATGTAGACATGAGAATTTGATCGAATTTTAGTCTTGTCAATCAAACTTTATAATATTTTGAGTTGAAATTTTACGGTTAGATCCTTGTGAATTCTGAATCGATTTGTTTAGTTATTTGTGTTGATCAATTCATTCATATGAAGTCCATGAAAGTGTAATTAAATATTTGTTATTTTCAAAATAATTGTGATATTTTTTAATGATCTAAAAATATGTTAATATAATCGTACAGATCCTAAAAGTTGACTTAATATAAAAATTATCTAATTCAAAAGCTTTTATAGGTGGCTTATAGCTACCCAATAACATACCTACTGGGCTGTTAAAATAACAACTTTTTGCAACAATAATTTATTAGGACACAAATTCACAATAACGGAACGTTCATATAATTGAAAGTGTCCTAATACAGGATCTGTATTAGGACACATCAATGTGTCCTTAGAGTGCGTAATTCAATCTGTTCAATTATGCATAACACTAATGTAAAACCCTCTATTAAATGAGGTTATACCGGGTCATTAAAGGCACTTTTATTGTGCCTTTTCGGACTCCTCCTTCCATTGTCCATCAAAAGAAGATGGTTCCAAGAACCGCATTTTAAAATGCCGACAAAGACGGTTAAAAATCTCCTTCAAAAAGCCAATAAACCCGTCTTTAATAAGATCTGAAACAATTTCCGAACTCGGAAACTCTTTTTTTACCTTCCAAAAATATAGCTGTCGGCGAGGAAAACCCATACTGACCTCAGAAGAAAACCCAGAACGACACAGGATAGAAAAACATCAATAGAATCGCAAAAACAACAGCAATACATGAAGCGCAAAAAAAACAATACAAATGTCTCCGGCGGAGGACGGGGCATAAGTGTTTGTGCTCACGGCAAACGGCTCTGGTTTCATGGCTTCATGGCTTCACGACGAACGACTATGGTTTCACTACGGAAACATTTGGGCTAACGGTCGATCGATCTCCACCGTGTTTGGCTTCACGGCGGATCCAATCGAACGGCGGATCACTAACAGAAGCGTAGAGGCCGACAAGCTTCATGGAGGAGCTTCCCGGTGCGGCGGAGGGTGGATGAAGGAGATGGTGGAAGCGATAGAGTTAGGAGATGGTGAACGGCGGTGGAGTTTGGGTGGCGACGTGAAGAGTGAGGGTGACGACATGAAGAGTGCGCCGGTGGAGTTAGGGTGGCGGAGTGAGGGGCTGGTGGAGTGAGTGGTTAGGTGGGAGAAAGGAATAAAGGTAGAGGCGGGCCATGGTTTCTGCTAATAAAGGAAGAGGTTTGACATTTGGGCTAACATTTTTTTTTATATTGGGTCAAAAGACATCTCATTAAAGGCGCTTCAACAATTAGAACCGCCTTTAAATTTAATAGTTAACCTAGGAATGCATTTCCAAACTCAGAAACGCATTTCCGAACTCGGAGATGCTTTCGGGCCTCAATTATAGACGGTTATAAAGGCGAAACTGCCTTCAATTGATCGCAATTAAAGGCAGAACCGCTTTTAATTTATTTTGAACCGCCTTTAAAATGAAAAAAATTACCTAAGAATCAATTCCGAACTCAAAAATTATTTCTGATCTCAATTAAATGTGATTCTAATGAAACCGCCTTCTAACAGTGCTTTTGATAGGCCATTATCTACTAGTGTATACTCATCATTCTAACATGTAGAAACAGTATTCAAATATAACACTTTTTTTTTATCATACTCCTCGTATGGGATTAAACATTATCACTCTTAATCAAAGTTTGGATTAATTTGGTACAAAAATAAACTATTTTTAAATTTGACATGAGGCAGTCAGGGGGTCACCATCAGAATGATCGCGTAAACTAGGTTAGGTTTTGGCACATGACGAGATACACAAATAAATATGCGCAAATTTATTTATTTCCATAATATTTCAATTAACAAAGGAATGACGATATATGTGAAAATTAATTAACGTGCGTTAATGTGCCAGAATTTAAAAACCTGTTGTAGCATACCAAATTAATGATTTCGTAGAGACCCAGATGAGATCATGGATTAATTAAATTTATAATTTTTTTTGGATATTTTGGTGAACAAATTAACAGATTTATCATGCAATGGAGACTTTGCCTGAATTTGTTAAGATGTTATGGATTTCTGCATTTCGTGTGGCGTAATATCTGGACTTGTCTTTTAAACTTTGTTTGCTTTCATAACTGATCATGAATCACGGTGATAACCCTCCCTAGCTGATTTCGCCTAACCACACACATTAGTTACTTCGAAATATATGCATGTGTGCTAATCCCAACTATATTACAGTGACGGAATCATGACAGTATCTTGGGAGAGACTTAACTATAATGCTAAACTTTTTTTTCGAGAAGCAGGAACAAACATTAGAGAAGGAAGGGGTGACGGAACCGGCCAGGGAATTTTGTGGCACCCTAGGGCTAATATTCGCGCCATCATATCTTAGGTGTGATCAGGGGGACCCTCGCTACCCTGGTTCTGCCAATAATTGTTAATAGACACAATCTCATACAACTCAAATCGAGTTTTTCTCATGAAATACGATTTTTTCATAAATTATAACATAATTATGATTATTTTTTAATAGCCATTTTATTTGTTAAAATAAGGGGTTTTTTAATTAGTAGGAAGTTTTAGATGGGGCGGGCTGGAAAAAAAGAGAGGAAACTTTGGGTAATTTTAACATAAAGACACGATAAACTATATTTAAATGTTGAAACATAAGTTCGTACAAAAAGTACAGTTTTTAAATTATTAAATATTCTGTTCAATTTAAAAGGTACAATATATAGCCTATAGCTTAATTTTAGGAAATACGGCCAAGTTTATCGAGCAACAATTATATATTTTTAAATTTAAACACTATACTTTTAAATTTAAATTATTATACATTATTAAACAATTATGTGTTTGAATGTAAAATAAAAAAAAACATTGTATAAACGAATATAATACTTGATTTAACCTAACACTTTTTAAATTAAAAGGTACATGATAAATTGGAAATTAAATTTTTCTAAATTAAATTGTAAAATAATAATTTTATGGTTTATAAAAACTCGTCGTTCCAAAGACCTCCTCTTAAATTAAAATTGTCGAACTTCATAATTGTTTCATAAGTTCTGTTCCAAGAATAAGCCGCCAAAATTAATTTCACCTTCAACTTATGGCTTAATCAACAGATAAATTATTTAAAATGATAATTTATTTTAGTGTGGTTTACATATTATAATTTTATATATGAGTTATAATTTGCTCATCATAATCTAGCATATTTAATTATTCATGTTTTGTTGTGTCGACACCATGTCATTCACGAACTCGTATATATAGGCTAAACCCTAATCTAATTTTTTCTTTTTCTATTTTCTTTCATGCAGTGCATGTTTTTTTGGAGTGAAACTGTTGACGGTTTAGGGAGGACAGATAACCTACGGAAAGACTCACATATATATTGTTTTACCATAAATAACTTACAGTGAGACAAGATACAATTTAAGGTTTTAAAAATTACAGAAAATACCCTATGTCATCTCCCATCTAAACAATTGTATTTAAATCATTCGTCTCACCATAAGATTAGGTGAGACCGTCTCATCCAAGTTTTTGTCGATAACATCTTCAATCCTAATCTAATCTACTATATACCCCTGTCTCAGAAAAAATGTCACATTTTGACTTTTTAAACTCAACTGAATCAATTTTTAAATATTAATATCTTTATTTACATGATTAGTTATTTTATATAAAAAATAATTTAAAAATATATGTTATAATGAATCCAACAACATATAACATAATAATAGTCTTGCATATCTGATAATAGAATTTAACGGTCGTAATTAGCTCATTTTGATTTTCAAAAGTCAAACTGTGTTATTTTTACTAGGATGGAAGTAGTTATTTATTAGTTTATTTAAATTTACGCAGACTTTGAAATTAATTACTAACATGTTTATTTTGTGTGTGTTTTCGTACATTTTAAAGTGGGTAAACCTAAATTTAATTAATCTAGATTATGTAACTTGTTTTTTACTTGATTTCTGGTGCAATATTCTTAGGTGGATGCAACAGTTAAATCGATGAAAATTGCTAGCTAAAGCGTATGTAAAAGTCGCCATTAATAAAGAAATGCACATGATGTAGAATTCAATACACTTTCCTTCGTTGAAAACATAAAGAGCGAATTAGGTTTTCCAATTTACATGTATCCAGAAACCGATGTGTACCCTATTTTAACTGTATGCTTAATATTAATAATAATAATAATCGCACAAAAAATGATAAAGTTCTTATGCATATATACTTAATTAGTCGATACTATATTATTACACATTGCTAATAAAGTTCTCCTTCCAGCTAGCATATAAGGTTCGTGAAAATAAATTGCATGCGTTCATAAGAAAAATACAGAAAAACAGCTGGCAGTTGAAATTTCCATTTATTGTTAGATAAGTAAAATTAATTAATTTTAAACAAATTGATACGGAGAATGTTTTTTTTAATATTAATGCATTGATTGTCAATATTCCAAATCAAGAATTTCTTTTTAATGTTATAAAAAGTGATATTATGTTACACTCCTTGTATTTAGGGAAGATCATGGGTCTAGGACCCGACCCAAACCCGCAGGGTCTAGACCCATAGGGTTGGGTATGAGTCCAAAAAATTTAGACCGTCCTGGTCCGGATATGAGTCTAGATTTTTAAATACAAGTCTGGGTCCGGGTCCAGATCTAAAATTCTAAGACTCCGACTGACCCGTAGACCCATATAACTCTAAATATATATATATATATATAATTTTACCCTAATTCCTAAATTATTTTCATATTCTCTTTGTGTTTTTATTTCAAATTCAACAAATAATATGTATTGTATATTTGTTTCTTGAAAAAATAATTCTAATACATATTGAAATTCAATTATTTGTATTTAAGATAATATATATTTTATTTAGTGAAGGGAAAAAAATAAAATATTAAACCCATTTTAGACCCAATACCCGTTTAGACCCATCGGGTCTGGGTATGGATCAAAATTTTCAAACCCTACGGGTCCAGGTCGGGTCTGGGTCTTACTAGACCCGATCCAGACCCAACCCATGATCATCCCAGCTGTATTTCATTAGCGTTTGTCCTATATTTATACTTAAATGAACATTTTATATATTTAATTTGAATTTAAATTCAATTTAATACCCTCATCAGAAAACACTTCTTATCAGAAACACAACCTGTCATAAAACATACTAATGTATCTTAGAGACATTGTTGTACTTGCGCCACCGGATTCCTAGTGTAGCCTGCAAGAAAGAGTCTCAAAGTATTCCGAGAGAAAAACTTCCTGACAGTCTTGTCAGTAAATCTATTAGATGAATAGTAATAAATAGTGATATGAAATATGATGTGATATACATACTTTTATATAACTGCCTATTCTAAGTAAGGTTATATTTTTTTTTCTTGTGATAGAGTTATTAGGTTTTGCCCCTATGAATGCCATTAACATATTCGGCTCGTTTGTCCCAATATTGAAGATTAACCATTCGACACTAAACCTCGGTCTGCTTCATACAGGCCCAAGTTTAGTGCTGATCTGATCTGGGTACTACGTGTTTGGGTGGTGGTTAATTGGAGAGGAAGTTTTCTGACAATCTCATTTTTCATACGACCTCCCTCTTCTAGTAGGATAGGGTTCCAGAAATATATGCTAGTAAAATTTAGGATGTGATTTAATAATAATATTAGTTAACTAATATAATTAAGATACTCCCTCCGTTTTTAATTTATGTTACCATAGGTTTAGTTGTTTGGATTTAGGTGAAGAAAATGAGTGGAT
>JAULKM010013099.1:0-14659 GCA_032355605.1 Rubia tinctorum
TACACCTTTATCTAGGGTTATATCCACCATTATATGCATGAACCCTTATGAAAATCCTTCTTCTCTGTGTACGACCCCGACTTGCCACTATCTACAAAATTGTATTTAGTAAGCATTTAGGGCTTATAAATTGTATCTTTGAGAGATACGGCGACGACCTCCCAAACACTTAGTGGAGATTTACCCTTGTATGTTGCACTTAAGGGTGGAAAAGTGATCCCGCATGAATAAAATGAGTTAAATTATTTTATCTACTTTAAAATGGGTAATATGAGTTGTGGGTAAAACATGTTAAGAATTAAACATGAAATTTAAAAATATGGGTTGGGTAATGGGTTTACTGCAGGTTCTATAAAATGGTAAGATCCATGAGTTTACCCAATTTTTTGCACCCTTTGCTCGCTAAGCTGGGGGTTGATTTATAAAAATTATATAAATAATTTTTATTCAAAAATTAAAATAATCTACAAATATCCATTTTGAAATTAAAAAAAGCAGATTTAAAATCTATAGAGTTTATAAATAAACTGAATAAATTTAAAATTTATATGTGAATCATCAAAGGTTTACATGCTTGATTCCCATTCCAAAAACAACATCTAATTAAAGACTAGATACTCATTCATTCCAAACAATCTCTCAATTTAATTCACAAAATATTTTTCACATTCTCAAAAAAAATATAATTAAATTTGAATAAAAAGTTACTTCTCTCTTATAAAAATATGCAATAGTATAAAATTTACATGAAAATAATTTATAATATTCATTTATTTAAACACGTTCGATCCTAGATGCAATGGCTAAAACCCGGCGTCGTTGAACTGAATCCACTTTTTGACAGCTACTCCCTCAAATGTCGGAAAGAAGCTTTAGCAAGTTCCAGTGAATCAAAGAACTAGAGAGGTAAATTCCATGTGTAGCCAAAGCAGCCATTATTTTTCTATTATCTACCATTTTGCAAATTTATATTTTATAAACTTAAAAGTTGATATTCATCGTTTTCTAATTATAATAAGAAAAGAAAATATATGCATGAAACATATACTCTTATTATTTAAAGTAGTTTCGATAAAATTATTTATGGACATGCACAATGCGAGCACGCATGCTGCACATCTATATAGGATAAGTTTCAACCTATTAATTAAATGAGCGTTCAAAGTAATTTTTGAATTATTCAGACAGGTAGTAGTATTGAGTCATCAAAATATGGGATATCAACATCATTTTCAAAGAAATCATCCAATTTAAAATGAAATCGAAACACATCCAAATCAATTTCTCAGTTTAATCCTAGGATATAACTAACAAATTTAACATACTTTATTTAACATCGAGGATGTTGTAACCTAAATCGGGTGTTATTAAACCGCCGCAACCACAAGTTTATATTACTAAATCAAGTTTAGGATTATCCTTCCAAATACCTATCGAACATTTTGACATTATCCTTAAAGCCTCTACTAGTGTCAAGGGAGTATATGACTTGATTGCAATATGACTTGAAACAGTGTTGTTAGTCTCAAATTACATTTTTTAAAAAACAAGGACCTCCCCCATTCCAGGCAAAGGGGCCTATTTTTTTCCAACTCTCTCAACTCATGTTTCACCATAAATATCAACTAGTATATAAGTTAGAATACCACGACGTGATATGTTGTTAGATTCCTTGTAACATGTATTTTCTAACGAACAACTTTTTATACACCGTTAGTATATGAAACTAAATTTCTTAGTGGTCAAATATGGCCTTGGAAAGTTGACAAAAAAAAGGCACATTTGGTTGTGACGGGTGAGTATATATTATTGTAGGCTGTTATATAAAGAATTTAATTTTACTAAAAATGGGCAGTGGCAACTCATTAAGAACAAAATCTGCACATACATGCACAAGCAGGGACACGGCCTAATAAATTTAATGATGTACTTTAAAGGCTCATGTTTATTCGATCGATTAGAAGAAGTTACTGTCAAATATATATATATATATATTTCATTTAAATCTTAAGGATTTCCCTGAAACCAACTAGATTAGCTTCAAAATTAACATTTAGTCACAACTTAAGTAATGGTATAGAGTAGTCTCATTAATTAATGCAATATGGATCTAAGGTATAAATTTAAAAAACTAGGTTAATAGCGTCCAGATTTCATAAGTTATAATAATTAATGTTATTAATAGTAAACTAGATAGTATAATTAACTCGTGATAGTTCTAAATTGTTGGAATGACGATCATCGTAATTACCTCATGGTAGACCAAGTTGAGATTCACAGAGAGTTGCACAACTATTTACTAAATTTTAGATGAAACACTTAGTGGAGATTTACCCTTGTATGTTGCACTTGGGGGTGGAAAAGTGAACACGCGTGAATAAAATGAGTTAATTTTTTTTATCTTCTTTAAAATGGGTAATATGAGTTGTGGGTAAAACAGGTTAAGAATTAAACATGAAATTTAAAAATATGGGTTGGGTAATGGGTCTACTGCAGGTTTTATAAAATGTTTAGACCCATGAGTTTACCCACTTTTTTGCACCCTTTGCTCACTAAGCTGGGGGTCGATGTATTAAAAATTATATAGTTAATTTTTTTTTCAAAAATTAAAATAATCTACAATTATCGATTTTGAAATTAAAAAAAGCAGATTTAGAATCTGTGATGTTTATAAATAAATTGAATAAATTTAAAATTTATATCTGAATCATCAAAGGTTTACATGCATGATTCCCTTCGTTGTATCGTGAATCAATAGGCTGAATAAGTTGAAACTCTAAAACAATGACTTCCAAAATTTAATAAATGACAATACATACTTAGATCTAATTAGTATTTTTAAAAACAAAATACCCAATAAAAATGAAAAAATATGTATACAATATTCAAAGCATCATCTCCTTATTTAACGTAGATCTAATTAGTATTTTTGAAAAAAATAATCATGAAGATGCATGATACATTCACACTTTGTGCAGAAATAGAAGGAAAATGACTTGGAATCAATTAAATGAGCATTAAAGTGTACTTTTCATTTTTACCCTAGTTTAAATATTCGAATTGGCTCGTGAATGTAAAAATGTTTTGGATTTTATATAAAAAAATTTAATATATTTTTAACTACATTCACCAAATTGTTCTATTAATTCTTGATATGTTGGATTGAATTTTACCTCAACTAGTAGACCTCCCCAATCCAATACGATGAAAAAAATGATAAAAAATTAGCGTCCATTAGAAAATCCAATTATATAGTGACATTATTTTATCTTTATATTTGATTCTACATTGGAAAAGATGACCCCAACTTCCATTAACAAACCGTAAAACATCTTCATCTCTCTGAAGGCAATAACAGTTACTCAACGAAGAACATTTAATATAATCATTTCTTGATAGAGTATTTTTTTACCTTAGGTTTAAATAATTGTAAATGGTTATTAGTTAATTTTACTCTGTTATTAAATAATAACATACATGTGCTAAAATTGGCATAAAAAGAGTACTTGGGTAGATATCAAGAAAAACACTTGATATCAAAGAACTATATCTGATTAGAAGATAAGAACATGTACGATACATGAATGACACATGCGCACATGCACGTTGCCCAAATGTTTGTTGCATATTGCCTAAGAGGATTCTCGCCTTTATACACCTAGCGTACAAGTTCGGCACATCAACCAAAAACCTCACTGATATGGGCAACATAAACCATCCTTCATGCTCTTTGTAAACTTCAGGAAACGACCACTCACAATAACCATATAATACGGTGTCCAAATGAAAACATAGGCACAAGTGTTGATAATTGGCCTAACATGTCCACATCTTGCCACCTTAAATATTTACAACGCGCGAGTCTAATTTTTTCCTGATTTGAACAATTTTTTGTTTAGGCCTGAAGACCAAAACCTATCCCACACCCAGAGCTGCACAAATTGCAAGGTGCTCAAATGGTAAACACCTAAATTCTACACTTAATTTTATTTCAACCCTTGTCCTAACCCTGAGCCTGAACTCGCACTTTAGCTTCAATCTCTTTGACAAAATATGCAATGTCTATAGGTCTATTCAGAATCTCCAAATCAAGAAATCCCATCAAATCGTAAATGTTTCTTGATAGGTGATAGTGATGGTTGTTTTTCTACTGCACAATTACATTACTGAGTCTAGGAGTTGGTTGCAAGAGATATCAAGAGGTTTAATATTTTTTGCAGTTGCAAGGATCAAATGACTAGTATGTACAACATGGGAAAGTTTTATTTTTCGGTTGCTAAAAGTTTTAATAAGTAATTTCATTGTACTATATAATAATTTTTGGGTTAGTGCTTGTACTAAAAGTGGATGGTGAAAGCTCATTACTAACTAAATATGCACGAGTACACACACACGCACATGCACGAAACCTAATTTTTTTAATGACATTGTTTATACACTCTTATTGACTTGATTCCAAGGGATTTTTTTAATTCAATGTTATTTATGCAAGGTCCTCGCAAGAGTATCAATTATTCAAGAAATGGCATCGCATTATTTATAATATTTATATGTACATTTTCCATCAAATATAGAATAAAAGGGCATGGACCTATTTTATCCATCATAATAATAAAAATAAGGTCAAACATGGATCATCTTGTTTGAAAATTTGAATTTTTTATTGAAACATAAAATTGGTTCTAAATTGCCATTTGCTCATTTTAAATCAACTGCCAAGCCTAATATGCAATGAGTACAGTGCTGTGTCACCCAAGACTAAGACACCCTTCATTCTCCTTGATGCAGTATCCATCAGCCAAAAATAATGTCAGTAGCACAACTAATATGAGTACACTAATCCATAAGAGACTAGATACTCATTCATTTCATACAGTCTCTCAATTTAATTCACAAAATATGTTTCACATTCTCAAAAAAACATCAAATTAAATTTGAATAAAAATGTACTTCTCTCTTATAAAAGTATACCAATAGTATAAAATTTACATGAAAATCATTTATAATATTCATTCATTTAAACACGTTCGATCCTAGATGCAATGGCTAAAACCCGGCTTCGTTGAGCTGAATCAACCCTTTAGAAAGTGACTCCCTTGAATGTCGGAAAGAAGATTTAGCATATTCCAGTGAATCAAAGAACTAGAGAGGTAAATTCCAAGTGTAGCCAAAGCAACCATTATTTTGCTATTAAATACCATTTTGCAAATTTATATTTTATAAACTTAAAAGTTAATATTCATAGTTTTCTTATAATAAATGAAAAGAAAATATATGCATGAAACATATACTCTTATTATTTAAAGTAGTTTCGATAAAATTATTTATGGACATGCACATGCGGGCACACATACTGCACATCTATAGAGGATAAGTTTCAACCTATTAATTAAATGAGCATTCAAAGTAATTTTTAAATTATTCAGATAGGTATTAGTATTGAGTAATCAAAATATGGGATATCAACATCATCTTTAAACAAATCATCCAATTTAAAATGAAATCGAAACACATGCAAATCAATTTCTCGGTTTAATCCTAGGATATAACTAACCAATTCAACATACTTTCTTTAACATCGAGGATGTTGTAACCTAAATCGGGTGTTCCTAAACCGCAGCAACCACAAGTTTATATTTCTAAATCAAGTTTAGGATTATCCTTCCAAAGACCTATCGAACATTTTGACAAAACATTATCCTTAAAACCTCTACTAGTGTCAAGGGAGTATATGACTTGATTGAAATATGACTTGAAAGAGTGTTGTTAGTATCAAATTTGAATTTTTTTAATACAAGTACCTTCCCCATTCCAGCCAAAGGGTCCTATTTTTTTTCCAACTTTCTCAACTCATGTTAGACCATAAATATCAACTAGTATATAAGTTACAATACCATGACGTGATATGTTAGATTCCTTGTAACATGTATTTTCCAAAGAACAACTTTTTATTCACTGTTAGTATATGAAACTAAAGTTATCGGTGGTCAAATATGGCCTTGGAAAGTTAACCAAAAAATAGCCCCCTTTGGCTGGGATGGGTGAGTATATATTATTGTAGGCCGTTTTATAAAGATTTTAATTTTACTAAAAATGGGCAGTGGCAACTCATTAAGAACAAAATCTGCACATACATGCACAAACAAGGACATGGCCTAATAAATTTAATGATGTACTTTAAAGGCTCATGTTGATTCGATCGATTAGAAGAATTGATTTAATATATATATATATATAAATATATCATGTATTTTTCATGTAAATTAGTTTAAGGATGAACCTGAAACCAACTAAATTAGCCTCAAAATTAACATTTAATCAACAACTCAAGTAATTGTATAGAGTAGTCTCATTAGTGCAACATGGTCCTAAGGTTTAAATAAAGAAACTAGGTTAATGGTGTCCAAATTTCAAATGTTATAGTAATTAATGTCATTTAGAGTAAACTAGGTCCAAATAACTAGGGATGACTATCATCGTAATGACCTAATGATACATCGAGTAGAGATTCACAGAGAGTTGCACAAGTATTTACTAATTTTTAGACAAAACACTTAGAAAGATTTTCCCTTGTATGTTGCGCTTAGAGGTGTAAAAGTGAACTTGCAAGAATAAATTGAGTTCACTTTTTTTATCCACTTGAAAATGGGTAACATGAATTGTGGGTAAAAAATGTTATAATTTAAATATGCAATTTCAAAATATGGGCTGGGTAATGGGTGTACTGCAAGTTCTATAAAATGGTTGGAACTCCGAGTTAACCCACTTTTTTGCATCCTTCGCTTCCTAACCTGGGGGTTGATGTATAAAACTTTTAGAGTTAAACAAAGTAGATTTAAAAAATATAAAGATTTTAAAAAAATACAAACAATTTTAAATTTATATCTGAATCATTAAAGGTTTACATATAGACCCATATGGGTTTTAAACCCACAGGTTAAATGATTTTCTACTAGATTGTGGATGAAGGTTAAATTCGACCCGTTTATTATTCATAAAACAAGTTGAAATAGGTTGACCCATATTCAACCCATCCACTCCTTTTCTACCCGTAGTTTACCATATTTGTTGTAGTTAATGTGTTACCAAACATTTTATACTAGGTATGTTGACATATGGCACGATTGTGCTTTATTGTAATCCTCAATATCAACATGCTCAAGGGCCTTCATTTAAATATTTCGATCTGAACCTCCTCCATCACTTTATAAATATCCTTTCAGAATTTTCCAAAGAAGGTGATAAATAATTTGTGATGCTCGACAGGATTTAACACATTCGTTGTATCGTGTATCAATTGGATGAATAAGTAGAAGCTCTAAAAAATGATTTCCGAGAATTAATAAATGAAAATGCATACTTCATAAAGATTGTATGCATATAATAACCAATAAAAATGAAACAACAATATACAATATTTAAAGCATCATATCCCTATCTAACGTAGATCTAATTTATATTCTTGAATTTTTTTATGAACATGCAATACATGGACAATTTGTGCACAAATAAACAGAAACTGACATGAAACCAATTAAGCGAGCATTAAAGTGCACATTTCATTCTTACCCTAGTTTAAAGATTCAAATTGGTTGAAGAATGTTGATATGCACCTAGAAGCATGTGTTAACAAATACATTTATCACATTTATTAGTATCTTTTGTATGGTTGATTGCCAGGTTTAGTTGGGTTTACGTAACAAGGGGTTTAGATTGCATTTGTTGGTTTTCTTTTCTAAATCCTTAGTTTTGTAGATTTATTTAGACCTAATGAATGCTATTTCGTGATCTTCATTGTTGATCGCTCGTAAGTACTTTGGAGTAGAATGCGATTCACAAGGATGATAGTAGATATTAAAAGGCCATTCGTAATGATGGTAGTAGATCGAAGGCCACAAACTTAATCGTGGTAGTAGATAGAAATGTGCTGATAATACATAGTCCTAAGTGGCTCATATATAATGGGCCACAGGTCAAAATAATGAGTAGTAATAATAATATCGGGCATTGGGCCTACTTGGCCTAATTGGGTTAAAGAATAATCCAAGGAAAACCCTAGGTTTGCTAGAATATATATAGTCAGGTATGTCTACCATTACAGATTATGCTCTATTATTTCTCATTGCTCGTATTGTGGCTGACTTTATCATCAGAGGGTTTTTCCCCTGGAAAATACCAGGGGTTTTGTTTTGCAGGTCATTGAGAAGGATAAGTTACACTGCTTAATCGGGTTCTTAGTAGCATCAAATTGGCAGGCCTGGTGGGACCCGAGAAGTCAAACCCTTCACCGTCGACGTTGAAATCTATGTTTTCTGTTCTAAAGTCTAGAGTTCCATTAGTATGAGATGATGAATTCTAACTCTGTAGATCAGTGTTTGGTGAATTATTTCATCATAGCCTTAGTGAATTCTAACTTGGGAGAGAAGGAATCATATCATCACTTTTTGGTCTTGGGGAACACCAATATACTATCATCGCTAGTGCTATGTTAACGGAAAAATAACATTATTGCCGGAGACCCAAATCTCCATACTTCGGCCAGCAGCGTGTTGCGAACTCACCTCCACGGCCAGTTCTTTGAGTTCTATGGAAAGTTTTTACCTCGCCATGGTACTTTGCGATCATTTCCAGCAAGAGTCTGGGTAAAAGAGGAGCAAGTCCGTCCAGCGTGTAGCACGCCCAACACAAACGTCGCTTTAGGTCGAAGGATTTCCCTTATGCATTTAAATCCTCGATCAGGGTGTAGCGCGCCCAACAAAAAGACTGCTATAGGTCGAAAGATTCTGCTCATGCATTTAAATCCTCGACCGAGGTGTGGCGCGCCCAACAAAAATGCCGCTATAGGTTAAAATTAGGTACTTATGCATTTAAATTCTCGATCAGGATGTAGCGCCCAACACAAATACCGCTATAGGTCGAAGGATTTGCCTTTTTTATTTAAATCCTCGACCAAGGTGTAGCGTACCTAACACAAACGCTACTATATGTCGAAGAATTATTCTATGCATTTAAATCCTCGAGTAGAGTGTAGTTCGCCAAACAAAAATGCCGTTATACGTTGAGGGATTCTCAAAATATATTTAAATAGGATGTGATGGCTTACGAATTAAACAAGCCGATGCCTCTTTCCAAAAATCCCACAATGGCTTACAAACAAAAATTTTTGAATCCCATACATGTATTTAAAAATAACTCAAGGAGCCTAAAAATGAAAAGGTCAAAACCTAAACATCGATGAGTGGTGCCCTGCGATTGGGGGGTATATCACCCGAGGTAAAGCACCATTTTAAATCCAAGGAAACCCTCATCGAAAAAAATTATTTGAAAAATGTTGACAAGAGTGTAGCGCACCCACCACAAATGATTTTATAGGCCTAAGGATTCCCGTTCCATATGTCTAGTCGGGGAGTAGCCTACCCTAAAATAGCTATCGGCTACGACAAAGAACCAACAATCAGGGAGTAAGGAACACCCCATGAGACAGAACTACCGGGTATTGGTATAAGTCATCGGGTGCCCCATTCTCGACCATCTTTCCAACTCCCCCACGAGGGATTATCAGTAGAAGAACTCAGAAAAGGAATTTAGATGACTAGGACTATCGAAACATCCTCAAAAGAGGAAAGAAACGGAGTTGATCTACTTGACATTACGAATATGCAAATTCAAATATCC
This sequence comes from Rubia tinctorum, assembly GCA_032355605.1. Classification (NCBI taxonomy): domain Eukaryota; kingdom Viridiplantae; phylum Streptophyta; class Magnoliopsida; order Gentianales; family Rubiaceae; genus Rubia; species Rubia tinctorum. Next base: position 9,676 of record JAULKM010013099.1, read on the forward strand.
AAGGGTTGAGGTTACTTGGTTACTCCCCCTAACGTTGAGTTCATAGCCGAACGATAGGGTTACCTTCGTAAAACCAGTCAAAGAGATTGAAACCTTTTACCACTTCCCTCGACAGGGATACACATCATCCTTGTTGGCTCTTTTAGTTCCGCTAACGTTGAGTTCAACACTAGAAAAAAGGTAGGTAAGCTCCGTTCTAAACTTCATACTGATTCCCTCAAGAGCATTTCACTCTTGAATATTGGCCCGAAAAACTTCCATTCTTATGATTTCGCCAAAGGTCTCTTGATTTGGAGCTTGTGTTTGAAATTAGTTGTGATCAGCATTTTACTCTCAAGTTTAAGCCAAACGGCCTTTCATTCTAGAGATTCTGCACAAAAACCTCTCACTCTTAAGCTTATTCTTGAAATATACTGCAATTAGCATTTCACTCTTAAGTTTTGGCCTGATGTCTTTTCATTCTCGAGATTTATCTTGAAAGCTTTTCGCTCTCGAGCTTCTGCTTAAAATTGGCTGATATCAGCCTTTCACACTTGAGTTTCAGCTCGAAGGCATTTCATTCTCAAGATTCAACCTGAAGGCCTCTCACTCTGAAGCTTCGCTCAAAATTGGCTATGATCAGCCTTTCACTCTCGAGTTTTATCCCGACGACCTTTCATATTTGAGATTCGGCCCGAAGGTCTCTCGCACTCAAGATTTTGCTTGAAATTTGCTACGATAAGCTTATTACTCTTGGGTTTCGACTCTACAGACTTTCATTCTTGAGATTTAGCCAGAAGGTATCTCATTTTCGAGCTTCTGCTCAAAATAGTCTGCAATCAACCTTTCACTCTGGAGTTTTAGCCCGACAGCCTTTCATTCCCGGGATTTGGCCCAATGGCCTCTCACTCTCGAGATTTTTTTAAAAAATTATTGCAATTAGCCCTTGACTGTTAAGTTTCAATTTGACGGCCTTTCATCCTAGATATTTGGTCCAAAGGTCTCTCGACCTCAAGTTTCCGCTCGAAATTTGCTGCAATCACCTTTCACTCTCGAGTTTCAGCCTGTAAGCCTTTCATTCTCGAGATTTGGCCCGAGTTCCTTGGCTACGACAACCTTTCATTCTTGACATTGGGCCCGAGTGCCTTGGCGCGATAGCGTGTAATTCTTGATAATTGGCCCGAGCACCTTGGCTGTGACAGCCTTTCATTGTTCAGATTTGGCTTAAGAGACTTGGCTGCTAAAACCATTCATTCTTGAGATTTGGCTTGAGTTATTTGGTTGTGAAATCCTTTCATTCTCGAGATTTGGTTCTAGTCCATCTCTCTCAAGCTTCTGCTCGATGTTGCATGTATCTAGTCTCTCACTCTCGAGCTTTGGCCCGACATCGTTTCACTCTCGATATTTGGCCCAAAGGTATATTTGGCCCAAAGGTCTCCCACTGGAAAGATCCTTCTTGAAATTGGTGGCACTTAGCCTCCTATTTTTGAGCTTTGGCTCGAAGGCCTCCCACTCTCAAGAGAGCTCATGGCTGATAGTTAATAAATTAAAGTAAGTGTTAATTAATGTGCCGAGAAGATGTCTCTTTTGTATATTTATAAATGCCAAGATGGCTTACTGGTTAGGAAGGTTAATGTGTTTCACTCGTCAAGGGGGGCTTTCCCGCCAAGGTTGAGAGTCATTATAAATTCATAGGATACACGCCCAGGCTCATCGTATCTTGGATTTTCACTAGGAAATTCTCCAGAATCCCATCTCTCCTTGAGATTGTTGATAGAGAGCTCCTCTCAAAACCCTCGGAGACCTCTCTTCCGAGGGAGTTTCCCGCGTACGGGCTACCCAAACCTCGGAATTGATCTCAGTGGGCTTTGGCCCATTCCTCCACCCTAAGTCGGAGGATTTTCTATCATCAGGTGTTCCCTCCGTCAGAGACTAGTTGGAGTTTTCGTTTTGGTCGATACCCACGAGTGGGTTTCCAATAACAATAGAATCAGGTTTTTCCATGTGACCATGTTTTTTTCTCCCTTTGGGAAAAATGCTCATTGTGTGTCTTTAAATATTATGAGCCAAAGGCACTCATTTGAGAAAACCAAATGCCACATCGAGAACAGAAGTCTCAAGCTAATCAAATCAGCCTCCTCGAAAGGACCTTTGATTTTCTGAGGTCTTTGATGATACAAAGTCCTAAGTAGCCCATTATTAATGGTCAATGGGTCAAAATAATGAGTAGTCACAATAATTTTGGCAATTGGGCCTGCTTGGCCCAATTGGGTAAACTAGTAATCTAAGGAAAACCCTAGGATTGCTAGACTATAAATACTCATGTGTGCTTACCGTTACCGATTATGCTCTATTATTTCTCGTTACTCATATTGGGGCTGACTTTACCATCGGAGGGTTTTCCCCCAGAAAATTATGGGGTTTACTTTGCGGGTGACGGTGAAGGGATAAGCGGCGCTGCTTAATCAGGTTCTTAGTAGAATTATGTTCCAAGGAGAAATGATTTAAAGCTTACGTAAAGATGAATACTGGAATGGCCGTTGATGAGACGTCAAATGCATATATTTCCGAAGCATTTCACATCTCTTTTGTTATCTTTTTGTTGGAAGATTGCTAGATTTAGGTAGTTTTACATCATAAGGGTTTTAAATGACCATTTTCGGGTTTCTTATCGAAATCCTTCATTTTGTACCCTGTTTTTAGTCTAATGGATTTTTGGTCCTCACGAGAATTCAGATTCCTTTTTGTGAGATTAATTTGTAGATTGCTCGTAAGTACTTTGGAGTGTTTTAGTGAAGGCCATTCGCAAGGATTTTAGAATATTAAGGGCCACGAGTCAAAACGTGGTAGAAGATAGAAGGGTCGAAGAAAGAAGATAAAGAAGTGGATGAATTGTGACCCAGAAGTTTGTACCTAGTTCTTATAATGATCAGTGAAGAATTATCCTTTAAGGAAGGTACCATTGGATTCCTCTTCTCTAGTACTATAAAATCGCCTACAAGAAATCCCAAATCAGATCATTGGTTCACCTGTAGCAACGCAAAGAAGTTGAAGCAAAGAAGGACCGACAGGCGCGCGCCCACGGGGCCAAACCTTAAGGGGGGAACACCCCTCACCAGCATAAATGAGCGGCCAGCCCTGTCATTTGCGCAGCCATGCACTAAGGGGTTTCGTGTGTGCCCGGCCGAGCATTTCAGCATGTGCGCGTGTCCCACACACCCGGTTCGCATCCTATGCACGTCTGCTACACCTTTTGACTTTTCTTGACCAAATTTGCCTATAAATTGCCCCCTTCTTCCCCATTTTTCCAAGACCTACTTTTGACCTCAAAACCCTAGTTTTTCATTATCTTTTCTTAGTTTTTAATTTCTTCCCTGAATTCTTATAGATTTGTTATGGGTTTTCATTATCTAGGCTAGTTATCAATTGGGAGAAATTGATTGAAACTTTCAAACCCATGTAGTAAGACTCTATTTTACTCTTTCATGAGCATTTGTTGTGCCATTAATGTTGTTGTTTACTTCATTTATGTTATGGGTTGTTTGAGAATATGAAATGTTTGTATGATTAAGTGCTAGAAGTGTTAGGAAAGTGTACTATTTCTTCTCACCTTTGGCATGAAAATCCAAGAACATGGAATTTGAACTTCATGTGGGTAAATGATGTTAATCTTGCTAGATGAGTATGTTAATGTTGTTTGTTATCATATTTGTCCTTAGGTAGCAATGAAAGATTGAATCTTGAATGTTGTTTGTTCTAGATTTAGTCTAATAAATGCTTCGTTTGGTCAAATGGCTAGGCATTTGGTTCAATGCTTGTAGTTGTTATCAAATTTATGGCTCTTAGTATATAATGACATTGATAAAATACCTTTAGGAGTTGTTTGTTTAAAGTTTTTATCAATGAGTTTTGCAAATGGTCGTTGAACGTCTTTGCAAATTACTAACTAAGAAGAAATGAATGTTGATCTTCAAATGAAAGTGATAACACTCTCCATGTGCAATTAATGTGAATGAATGAGTGAATGACTCTAGGATCAATAAGAAGTTTGGAAATCAATTGCCCAAGGCTTTGTAAATTTTGATTTTACCATCTTTTAAGTATGTTGTTGCATGATAGCATAATAAGTTTACTTTGATAGTTGTGTTGTCTTTCAATTCATTGATTCGAAAACCAACCAAACCCCCCCCTCTTTACTTACTTATATATATATATATATATATATATTTAGGCTTATATCCACCGTTATATGCATGAACACTTAGGAAAATTCCTCTTCTTCGTGAACGACCACGATTTGCCACTATCTACTTAATTGTATATAGTAAGCATTTTGGGCTTATAAATTGTAACTTTGAGAGGTACAGAAACGACCTCCCACCTACCCCCTCCGCCGTATTCTCTTTCTTCATCGGATTTATCCCCTCCGCCGTCTTCTCTCTTTCACCAGATTAATCCCCTCCACCGTCTTCTTTTTCTTCTTCCTCAATGGCGGGGCAAATTGGTAAGGACAAAGGGATTCCGAAATGGTGGAGAGAGGGGTGGAAGAGAGCGGTAGCAAGAGGGAGGAGTGCGACGACTAGAGGGAGGTGAGAGGGAGGAGGAGGCGGGGGAGGGGAGGGCTGGGGCTTCGCCGGAGATTGCAGGGAGGTGGAGGGCGGCGGCGAGAGGGAGAGGAGAGGGAGGTGGCGATTGTGGAGGCTTTTAGCTTTGCCGGAGAGATAGGTAATTTGGGTGGACCACGACGACAGTGGCCGGAGAACGGCGGTAGAGGGCGAGGCACGACTGATGTAGAGCATGGCGGAGGTGGTGGTGGAGCACGGCGGAGGTGCCGGTGGAGCATAATGGAAAAAATGTTAAGCAGAGCTCGATGAGGAACATTTCTTCTTTACTATTTGTTCTAAGGGTAGCGGTGTGGGAGGCCGTCGTCGTGCCTCTCAAAGATAGTATTTATAGCCCTAATTGCGGCTAACTACTAGAAAGTAGATAGTAGCAAGTCGGGGTC
>JAULKM010013118.1:0-14659 GCA_032355605.1 Rubia tinctorum
TCTCCCATATCAACAGGTGCATCTTCCTGTGGTGTTGTTGCATTTGCCACATAATTTGATTTACCCTTCCCTTCCTGCCACTAATCAGGGTAACCATGCAGCTTGAAACAAAAATCTTTCACAAGTCCCATTCTATGAAAGTAATCACATTTGAGAAGCTTCTTATTCTGATTTTCTCTCTTCTTGAAACCTGATCTTACAACAGGATTATTTCCAGGATTAAAACTGAAGCGCTCAGGTTGAGACTTCACCAGCATTGCAGATTACTCAGTAGACTGTACATGATTTCTTACTGTTGTTTTCTGACTTTTAGCCTTCATGATCAATGAACAAACCTTGTTCACAGGTGGAGTAGGTTCCATAAACAGCACCTGATTCCTGATAGCATCAAATTCATCATTCAACCCTACCAGAAACTGTTGCACCTTATCTTCATTGTCATCCTGAGAAACTGCTTCTTCAAATCCATAGCTACATGTTTCTTTCAAGCACAAGCATCTTCTTCTAGGCCTCATACAAGCAAGTTCATCCCACTTGATTTTCAAATCAGAGTAATACTGATTCACTGTCTTTTGACCTTGCCTCAGTTTAGAAATATCAACCCTGGGCTGATATACCAAAGGACCATTGCTAACTGCAAATCTGTCCTTAATCTCATTCCAAAGAGTCTTAGCATTATCAACAAATGCAAATCCTTTAGCTACATCTTTAGACATTGCATTTTTTAATCTAGAAAACCAAAAGGTAATTCACCTTCTGCCATTGTTTGAAAATTGGCGAATCAGCCTTAGGAGTTGAAAAATTACCTGTAACAAAGCATAACTTGTCCCTCGAACCAAGAGCTGAGATCATATCTTTGTTCCAGGTTAAATAGTTCCTCTCTGTAAGAAGGTATGTGACCAACACCATGCCAGAATAATCTGCAGGACTTAGATACAACGGATCCTCCACTCTGATCTTCACAAATCCTTCTGCATCAACAGTATACTTCATTTGAAATTCATTGTGCGAACTCCTGGTTCCTTGGGATGATGAGCTCGCCATGATTTGATCCAATGAAAACAAAATCAGGAAAACAAATTGAATAATCAGAATCTATCAAGCCTGTAGCTTTGATACCATGTTGAATTAGTGTAAACACTGAAGAAAACTAATGAAGAACACTCATGAAAACAGAATGAATGAGAGAGAGACTTGTAAAAGATTTTTTGTATTGAACTGATTAATTTACAACCGTATTGTAGCATTCATCTTATATACATGCCAAAACAGAAGCCAAATCTTAAATGAAAACTGATTCTAACTAACTGTATAGCATTAACAGAAAACTAATTTCCAACTAATTGTGCAAGTTGAGTAGCACAAGTTGAGCAGTAATCTGGTGGCTTCCATCATCTGCTAGCTTCCTTAGGCTTTCACCATCTGGTAGCTTCTGGAGTATTCCATTAGAACATCAAAGTCCTCCGGGTTGGAGAATCCCAAACTTCGAAGAACCACATCGCACTCGCCAGCCGTTCCGAGGATTTGGATGCTCGTGGCTAGAGCAGAGGTGTAAGGGAGGTCGTAATCGATATTGTTGGAAGCCACGAGGCGTTAAGTCGAGGCCTTAATTTCGAGCTTCCTCCTCACGCGCTTGATTTCTTCCTACTTAAGATAATACTGCACCTTCGTATTTGGCGCGTTGCTCTTCGAAGTTATCTATGGGGTGTTGACCGCTGCCACCATGTTCTTGATCTAGTCATTGTTTGCACAGCTGCCTCTAAGCCCTCCCTTCGCCGCCCTCTTCCTCTTTTTGGAGATCACCTCTGGTGGTGGTTCACCACCCCCGATTCACCCCTAATTTCCCCAATTCACCTAAACCATAACCCCCTGCTAGTTGACTCTCGTCATTGTCGTCCCCCACCACCTCAAGCTCCTCTTCTTGGACAGCACCTCGTAGCCGTCCACCAAAAACCTAGCCCACCCATCCCCCTCCCTCTCCCCACCTCTGCCACACCTCCATCACCTATCTTCTTTGCGTCAAAAAGAAAAAAAAAAGGAAGAAGTGCATTCAGAAAAGCGATGAACGAAATGAGAAAATGGCTTCCTTTTTTTCTTTTTTTTATGGCAAGGGAAAAATTGTCTTTTCATCAGAATCCGACCAAACAAGTGTTGACTAAAAAGTCAATGGAGTCAAAGGTTATTTTGGCAGTTTCTGAGATTGCAGGGTTATATTGGCCCTTTCAACCTAAAACTAGGGTCATTTTAGCACTTAATTATAATTTAAATATGGTCCATTTTAAAACCCAGATTACTTTTTGTCCCACTTTATCTAAATATTAAATACTTTTTGGCTCATTCCATTACTAAAATTTATTTATTCTCATAGAAAGAAAAGTGCACTGGAAGTATGGAGGAAAGTTTGTAGATTGAAAGAAGAATGAGGCATGGATTTGCGTTCGATGGAAGCCAGGAATAAAGAATAGTTAGGGAAGCATGTGTGGTCTATATTATCAAATAACAATTCATTGTTAGGTAAGGTGTACAAAGAGAAATACATGAAAAATAGAGATTTCCTAACACTGAACTAGAGAAGCGTTGATTCTTGGGGCTGGAAATCCATCCTCTAGATGAGATCAATGATCAAAGATAATTTATCTTTCCATATTATTAATGGAAAGAATACAAGAGTCAAGAACCAGTGGATACTGAACAAGCATAATCAGCTGTCAGAAAACTCAGTCATTAGTTTGCATACTAGACTCAAGGTTGGGATCTTATCACAAATTAGAATTAGTGGAGATTGCTTCTAATAAGATCCATATTTCCACATGATATTTTAACAAATATCATGGCTATACAACCTGATAAAAATTTTATGGTTGAGGATAAGCCGATTTGGAGTCCAAATATTGATGGAAATACACAGTAAAGAAAGCATGCCATTTGATCTTAAAGGAAATATGGCCACAACAAAATCAGGTTTCTCAGGGGATGATCAAGTTTTGGAAACTAATCTGAAATCTCAAAATACCACATAAATTACAGGCATTTGTATAGAGAATAATCACTTCTTATCTTCTAACCGCAAAGAATCTTGTGCGTAGAAATATCACAGTTCATCAATCATATACAAGATGCTTATCTCATATTCAAGGCACCTTGGGAGATCAAATGAACGATCCATAAGATATTGCTTAATATTTCTAATCTAAATACTTTTAAATGTTTGAAAGTTAGTCGTAATTTAATTTTCTGTGTTATAATGTAGCTATCAACTTAGGAAGAACTCTATGTAATTCTATGTCGTATTAATATATGTCTTTTTTTTTTAAAAAAAGAGTTATAAGTCTATTTTTTAAATCTCCATTTTCTTTTATATTTTTAATTTGAAAAATTATTATGAGTGTATCATTTTTTTCTTCTTGCCTTTAACTTGTGAAGATCCCCTTATTAATTGATCAAGAGAAGTGTTATGAATATACTTGGTATAAATAGATCAAAATTTTGTATCTTTACTCATTAAATTAAATATTAAAGACATTACTAAATTTGGAATATTATGTTAGATGATTCAAACAAATTAATGTTTTTTATCAACTTGATTTATGTTCTTTCTATTTTGGATTATTTTAATAAAAATAAATACGAAGTGAGATCTTAGCATTGCACTTGAATAAGCTACAATCTCCAATTAATTTTTTTCTTTATTTTGTATTAAAATAAAAATTATATAAGAGCTTTTTTTTTGCGCAGGGCGTCAAAATACATTAGACTGGCCTTGATACTATAATACTACTCCATTTGGTCCTCCTATAGTGACTCTCTTTCCATTTTGTGATGGGCTCCGTTATACATTATGCTTTTCAATGGCGTTTTGATTGACTTTTGGCTGTTGGCGTTTTCGCTCGGTTTAACAGCCAATGAAATGAAAAAAAAGTCCGGTTACTTGACTTTTTCACATAACATTTCTACCAAATGCAAAACGCTAATAATACTAGCATTTTTTTAGGGCGTGGCTTTTACCTTTAACAATTACTTTTAAAACGTTTACTTTTTTATCCTAACTTTTAAAACTTTTTATTCCTATATTACATCAGCAACGACGTATATTCCTTCAACAAAAACCTTACAACATAATATTGTAATTTTACATTTTAAATATATTTAAAACTTCTTATATCTAATGAATATAAGTCAACTAATATATTTTATATTTATTCTCTCATATTAATGATCATAATGAATAGTAGGGAAAAAATATTTTAAATGAATTAGTAAGTATATTGTTTTCAATATTAGTGAATATGTTAAATATCTAAAATTAAAATATATTAATATTAATGAAAATAATAATAATAAAATATGTAAAATAAATTTTTAAATAATGAGCAGCCGTCGTGTGTTTAAATGTCATTTTGCATAAAACCGCTAACAACAAACAATTACATTAGTCAAACACTTTTGTAAACAATTAATGGTCAAACAATTAACACAAACTACTACTCAAACTAGATAAATGAAACAACCAACACCCAACGTGATTGTCAAACAGGGTCATGGTATTTTTATTTTAACTCCTTCTCATTTTGATAAATCCTAAATTATATTCATTCATTAAATTTACTTTTTACATTTCCAATACAACCTCCACCATTCATTTCAAAAAAAAATTTATTAAAAAATCTGATTTTAAATGGAGCAATTTATAAGCTAGACATTTTTTAATGTTTGGTCAAGTGTTAAAAATCAGTATATTTTAAAAGTAAGAATTATTTTTTAGGAAAAATTAAAAACTGATCTCTCAGTTTTTTTAAAAACAAGTCAACTTTACTTTATAAATACAACTTTATTAAACACACGTTACACGCCACTGCAAAAACAGATACTAGAGTAGTTGAGATCTATGCCCAGTCTACAGACATTGCGACCTTTACAGGAGGAAAATGTGAGGATGTTCGAAAAGATTTACGTATCGGAAAAGAAAAAAGAAATGTGAGATAGCTTTCTTCGGCCAAATTAATATTTATATGTTTAAAAAAATAGATTCTATCTTTTGAAAGAGTTAGTCTCTTGAAAAACTATATTTTTATAAAGATAAAATTTCTGGTTTGCATGAACCGCGTTAGAAAATTTATAACTACTATACGTTGCATAATAAAACTTTAATATTGCAACAAAAACCTTTTATCTTTTATTATTCTAATTAAACCCCGTCTTTCCATAAGCCTATGGAAAAACTGTATTTCCCAAGGCTTTGCCTTAATTAATATGATCATTGAATTGAAAATTATAAACATCAGCAAAAAATAGCAGAACATCAACGAAAAATCATAAAACATCAACTAAAAAATTGGAGAAAAAATTATAAAAATAAATAAAATAGAAAAATGAAAAATAAAATAAAAATTGATGAAAAATTGAAAAAACATCAACTACAACTAACAAAACGTCGACTAAAAATCATGAAAACATCAACAAAACTTCAATTATCAATTTTAAAAAAAACAAAAATCAACTATATTAACCAAAATTAAAAACATCAATTGCAACTACCTAAACTTCACCTACAAAATGAAAAAAACGTCAACATAAGAAAAAAAACTACAAAAAAATCAACCTATGTCACCCAAAACTACAAACATCAACTCGTATCACCTAAAACTCACCGAGAAAATGAAACATCAACATGAGAGAAAAAAACAAACAATATCAACCCATATAACAAAAAAACTACAAATCGACTCATATCAACTAAAACTCATCCAGAAAATGAAAAAATCGACAAGAGAAAAACTAAAAACATCAACAAAAAAACCACGTTACCTCAAGAGTATAAATTATTCGCCAAAAAAATCATAAAACGTCGACACATTTTTTAATAAAAAAAACTACAAATATCAACCTATTTCACCCAAAAACTACAAATATCAACTCCTAACACGTGAACCTCATCTAGAAAATGAAAATATCAACATAATAAAAAAGGCATTACAGACATAAACTCTTATTACCAAAACCTCGGCGGAAAATTTTAAAAAGTTAACATAAGAAATTTTAAAAAATAACTATAAGTATCACTCCATATCACCAAAAAAACTGCAAAACCACAACTCATATCAATTAAACCTCACCCGAATAATGAATAACATCAACATAAGAGGAAAAAAGCTATGAACATAAAAAACTATAGTACCTCAATAATAAAAATTCTTCAAAAAAAAGAATATGGTGGGAATTGAACCCAAGCCACTGACCTCAAAGTATAGACCAATAACCACTACATAAAAGACTCTTATTGAGCATAAACTCAATCAAATAATTAAACCTCAGCATACACATCAATAACATAAATTCTTCAAAATGAAGGTAATGCAAAGATTCGAACTCGAGACCTCTAATCTCAACAACAATAGTTCTAACCACTAAACCAAACAATCTTTGATTACATAAGCTCAATCAATTAAATATTAAAACTCAGCAAGTTTTTGAAAAAAAGTAAAACAAAATACTATTAAACCTCACTTCATGAAGAAGAACATCAGTTCGCTACCACCGTCCGCCGCCTCAGGCCGCGCCACCTCCGGCGCCCGCCGTCAAAGCCGCACGTGATGTAGGCGTGCCTCAACTAACACACAGGTGAGATTCACACGCCTTGTTCCTGCCTCGCGCGTGAATACAACGAGCCGTACTGTTCATCATCCTCTCCGCGAATCTCCACAATGGTGTCGTCTTGGATTCCTCTTGCCGATGAATGCCTCTCGCGTGAATCTCATCACTGTGAATCTCGACAACGCTGCCGTCTTGGATGCGTCGGAGAAGCTTTGCACAAATCGAACAGTTTCGTTTTCTGAATCGACAAATTGAAGAAGTTTCGTCCTCGGAATCGGTAACCGAACAATGCCGCCGCCTCTTGCTGCGGAAGAAGAAGTATCATCGGCGATAAAACTCTAGCTTCGTCGGTGATAATCGCTACACCGCCCTAGCTCCGCCGGTGAAGTGTAATCGCGGCGCCGCTGCAATGAATGAGACTGGTGCCTTAGCTCCGCCGCAACGCCGGTGGAAGAAGAAGAAGCGCAGTGGCGGAGCGATGGAGCAGAGCGGCGGAACGGTGGCGTAGAGAAACGGAACGGTGGCGCAGAGCGGCGGCGCGGTTGCATTTGGCGGTTACGAGCTTCAGATCGGAGAGGGGAGGAAATGAAAATTCTGGAAGATTATGATATTTGTATAGTTTTTTTTATAATTGCACAATAGGTCCATATATTTATTAGTATATTTTAAAAAACTCATTCCTAATGAAATTTACAATAATTGCACAATAAACCCTGACCTAAAGTTTAGACTGCCTAAAACAAGACTTTGTGAAAAAATATAGTGTCTTGTCCATAAACTTATGAACATGCTGCATTTACTGAAAATTTCTTTTATAATTAATATCATTAATAAGGTAATTGGATGCTTATCTTTTTATGTATTGAAATGAAATTCTTATAATTTTAAAAAACTTTGTAAAAGGTATTTTAAAATAAAAATAAAAATATTATTACATTAAAAAAGTATGTGAAAGACGTCTCTCTCAATGAAATTAAAACGGTATATTTTATTTTAATGAAATTATTATCCAAGAATCATTTATTTTTAAAAAAAAGGTAGTCGTGGTATAAAAACTATAACTAAGATGGAATAATGAGTAAATAATATAATAACTAAGCTAATAGAATATTGCATCTACTTGCTATTTTAATGTTAGACTTCTGTCTGTAGACCAAGAAAAGAGAAGAAAAACATGTGCATGACAACTTCATCCACTTTCATCGAATGGACTAAGCCATTGAACATGAAGAATCACATAGTTACACGAAACTATCTTAAAAATCAGATGGACAGTGTTCACCTCCACTTCACCCACAAAAGAGGAAACATTTGAACCAGGAGAACTTTATGCACCTATAGGGCCTTATGCAGTTTCCTCAACACGTTGCTGATTCTCTGAAACTCCAGCCCTTGATTTCAATTTTCTAAGCCCTCCCAAAGTCTTCTCAAGGTCATTCAAGCTCTTATCATGCCAATTAATCTTGTCCAATAACTTACCAAACTCAAGTGCATAATTTACCTCAGCTTCCTTAAACGCCTGCTCCACAATGGTGCATTTCAATTTATATTCTTCTTGCTGATTTAGGCGTCGTTTCTCCATGTCAGAAGTGCTCAACACAAGACCGCTAAATGATAAATTGGCTCTTCAGGGAGTTGGCATTTTTGCAAATACACTGTAAATTCCTTGTCGGTTTGCTTTATAGCCTGCCTGTAATCCTCCAGGAGATTTCCCATATGATACAGCTCATGCTGTAGACACAAAGTGGCAAGAAAAAAGTCTGTAAACAGATATAATTGGAATATTACCTGAAATGCCACGCCAATGTACCCCCCTGGTCATTGAGTGCAAGACCACCAATATTACCTGCAATATACCATGCAATGCTATCTTAGTGCGCATATAACATACATGCTTGCTACACCAGGAAGAACGAAAACACAGCGAAATCCCACGTAGTATCAACCTGTAGAAAGAGAAACCCAACAAAATAAAGTAAGATAGGCGGTTGAAGCCTGCATTCAGTTTGACCAATGACCTACAATGACAATGCATCAATGAGTTAACTGTCAAAGATTTTGGTTTTATATGATTAGACTGAGTTGGTAGTTGAGGTTACCGGCATTGACATATGCTGTCAGGCAAGGCAGTAAGCTTGCTTCCAGATACATCCACAAATTTCAATTTGAATAATAAGCCAATGGAATCTGGAAAAACCTCTAAACAGTTGGAGGAAACATTGAGCTCTTCAAGGTTGTCGAGTCCAGCAATGGAATCAGGATGAGCCTGTAATGCAATAAAGCTGAATCAGACTTCCAAAACAAAAACCATTTGATCATAAAATTAAGACAAAATGAAAAAAAAAAATTTAGAAGAGGCAGTGGAATAGACATGTTTCCAAAGGTAATCATAATCCAATTAGCCACTATAATGTACATAATCATAGTAAAGATAAAGCTCAAGGTTGACAATGGATGATGCAGGAAAATACAGAAAGAAGATAAACAAAAACACAATGCTGGAATAATTCAGTCTAGTAATTGAAATATTTTACAAATGAATGAAGCTGGCAATGAGCATAACATACCGACATAGAGAAGCAAGGATGAGACTACTATGATTCTTTAAGTGCTGATCAATTAAGATTGTAAGAGAGTAACCAATAAAAAAACAACCATACAGCATACACAACCACAATCTATGATATGAAACCGTGAAAGAGAAGAAACAACAACTTTTGTCAAAAGAACATCCGCCACATGCAAGGATAAACTACTAAACCTGCTTCACAGAAGTGAAAACCCTAGCTACAAAAATGTAGTTTTGGCTAACTTTCCTTTATTATACGAAACAATAATGAAAACTGAAACCGAAAAGAATCTTATTCATCATCTTGATTAGTCCATAAGATAGCCAAATCACACAGACTCAAAGGACCATTAACTCCTCATGAGTTGGTACATTACTGAAAGCCAGAGCTTTGGCAGAGTCAAACAACTTGGTATGAGGCCCTTGGGGCTTTAGTCTCTTAAAGAATAATCATTCACTCAATTTCCACAACACTTTCATCTTCTTGAGTAAAGAAATCACCAAAAATGTATGACGAAGCACCTCAAATCACATCAGGTAAATGATAATGATAATATGAGCGATCAGCAAGAACCTCTTTTCTAAACAATCTAGTAAAACACTTTCAGAACAACAAAGTATCAAGAGTTACGTTCAATAGACAAAATGACAAAAATACCTCTAGATTGAGAAGAAATTGCACAATTCAACATTTTAATCCCAAATGATTAATTGTCAAAATGTAGAAAATCCTTGAATTAAGAAAACCCTTGCCCCTACCTGACCTTGGGGACATATCCCACGTGAAAAGACCCGAAATCGTTGTCGATGAATGTCAATACTTATTGTTTATCTCAGCATCCTCCTTCCCAAACCTCTCAATCACACGCTTGTCAAAACCACCAAGCTTGTAGATCAAATCCCCTGTGGAGGTTGATTTGCCAGAGTTGACATGGACAATGACTCTAATTAAATATTTGTCACTCGAAACTGAATCTAAAATCTGAGAACAGAGTCACAAGGCAATGCTCTAACCAAGCAAACGAAAGACAAACTAAATATATTGAAATTATGGAGCATTAGAAGCCATCTATGAAAAACTTTCAGGCATATTGAAATTAATATGCACTTCTCCATAAGCGTGCAAAATAACAATAAGATGTGAGGCGAGGCGAGGCGCGGCTTAATGGTACAACATAACAGATATACAACTAAGCCAATTACCTAGTGTAATCCAAACACGCCACTATGTTGCCTTCAAATGCCTTTGTTTGCCATTTGAGCATCGGCTGGTGCATCGAATGGAAGAAGGGGATGTTTGGGAGGCATTTTGCTTCATCGAGAGGCTTTGGCTTTGCAAGGCATTTGAGAGGAAGCAGGTCTTAGAATTCTGTGTCAAGAAAGATGAAGAAGAAGGAAGGAGGAGGAAGCGAGACTCCTCGTTTAAGATTAAATAATACCCCGTCCCACTTTAAATTGTTTATTTTCTTTTTTGGTCCGTCCCACTCTAAATTACTTATTTCAAATATTTCCTAATATAGTAAAAATTTGATAGGTACAAGTACAATTTTAACCCTTTAATTTTATTAAATTTCAGCAAAACCACCGACATTACTTACACTTTTAACATGTTTAATTATGTAAAAACAACAAATTAAACTAACCTAATAAAACTAAGTTACTAAAGTTGAACACTTAACTAACAATTCAAATTTAATGTCCTAGAAACACCCAATCAAAACCGGACTTCAATTTACTCTCTCAACCATCTGCAGTTACTCTGTCAGTTTTGTTCTTATTTTATCTTTTCCCAATCCCACTCCAGAAGCTTCCCCTTTCTTCTTCCCAGTGAGAAAGCTGAAAACCCTACTTTTGAATATCCCACCCCCTCGTCTCCCCAATGTCGGATGGAAACCTAGGTTGCACACCCATTCAGAGCCTGCAATTCTTCACACGTACTGCGGCACCACTTGAAACCCTCGATGACCTAATATTCAATTATCAATTTATGGGTCCTGAGGTCGGCGACGATGACCTCCTCGTCGATGACATCCTTATTGATTCACAGCCCATCGATGATTGAGGTAACTTCTCCGATGAACTTCCGATGAACATCGCTTGTGTACCCGATTCAGAGCTTCCCGCAGTAGATCGGGACCTGGGCCAAGGTTTTCGAGCTCTCCTCAACTTGGGATTTAAATGTTGTTGTTTGCTTTGATGATCTCTCATTTATTATTCGGCATAAAATCAATAGTGAAACCTTGGGTCACGGTTATAGTGAAAATGGACTTTATGTTTTAGACTATAGTGCATCTGCTTTACTATATACTGTAAAGTCTAATAAGTCGTGTGCACCTTTTAAAATATGGCATGCTCGACTTGGTCATGTTCCACATTCCGTTATTGCTGGTTTTCGTGCTTCTGGATCCTTAGTTGTCTCATTGATTTTTCCTAAATCCACCATTCGTGAAGCATGTGAAAATGCTAAAGGGAAACGTTTATCTTTTCATTCAAATGATAAACGTGCTGCTAGGGTACTTGATATGGTTCATTGTGATTTATGGGGACCTTCTCCTATTTTATCTGCTGATGTTTTCCCCTACCATGCCATTTTCATTGATGATTATTCCCGACTCTCGTGGTTTTATCCAATGCGCCGCAAGTCTGATTTTTGAGATGTTTATCGCCAATTTGAGGTTTTTGTGGATAACCAGTTCTTGTCCACCATTAAGGTGTTTCAAAGTGATGGAGGGACTGAGTTCGTAAATAGTTGCTTACGCTCTCACTTTCAGACAAAGGACATTCATCATCAGATTTCTTGCCCATATACTACGGAACAGAATGGTCGGGCTGAGCGCAAGCACTGCCACATTACTGAGATGGGTTTGTCTATGTTGTATCACTTTCATGTCCCTCTCTCCCACTGGCCTGATATCTTTGCTAATGCCACTTATACCATCAATCGGTTGCCTACTCCTGTTCTTGGCGGACGATTTCCATATGAGGTTTTTAATGGTCATGTACCATCTATACCAATTTTCATGCTTTTGGTTGTCGGTTCTTCATGTTCATTCGCCCATTTACCGATCACAAGCTGTCTATGTCACTCGATCGCCTTGATCGCACTACTGGAAGAATTTATGTCACTCAACATGCTCATTTTGATGAGACGTGCTTTCTTTTGCCCCATCTATTCCTTCGGCGAACGGTTCTCCACCTTCAATGTTTGACGTTTCTATTTTTGTTGATCCTGATCCTGATCCTGCATCTCCTTTGCCTCCAGTTGATCCTATGCCGACTACATCTCATTCAGTCCCTTGCTCCATTTGTGCCACAGATCCGCCAATAGCACCACGACAGGCTCTTTCTGCCTCTCCGCCGGTCAATCCGCCTGTTCAGTCTCCGCCCAGCTTGACTGCTTCTTCACTAGTCTCCTCGGTCAGTTCTACTCCTATGGTCACTCCTCCTCAGCCTTACACTTATCGCATGGTCACCAGATCAGTGACTGGATCTATTCAGCGCAGAGATTATTCAGATATTATCGCTCATGGTCTTACTGCTGCCTTGTTTGCTCAGTCTGAGCCGATGGAATATCGCACTGCTCTTCGGGATCCTGCTTGGGTTACCACCATGGATGACGAGATGGAGGCTCTTCGTGGTCAGCACACTTGGAATTTGGTGCCTCTCCCTTCAGACGTTAACATTGTTGGCTCCAAATGGGTTTATCGGCTGAACTATCGACCAAATGGTATTGTTGAGCTTCATGAGGCTAGACTTATGGTGCTAGGTTTCTCTTAGATTCTAGGTTTTGATTTTGATCACACTTTTAGTCCAATGGTCAAGGCCTCCACTGTTCAGACAGTTCTTGCTATTGCCACCATGCGATCCTAGCTTCTTCATTAGCTAGATGTCAAGAACACCTTTCTTAATTGTGTTCTCGATGCTCCAGCATTTATGAAGTAACCAGTTGGTTACAAAGATCCCGTTCATCCAGATTATGTTTGTCCTTTGCGAAAGGTCATTTATGGCCTTAAGCAAACTCCTCGGGCATGGTTCCAGCGTTTCAACTCTTATTTTACTCAACTCGGTTTTTAGTGCAGCTCCGTAGACACGTCATGGTTTGTTCTCTTGAGGGCTTCCTCGTTTCTTTATCTTCTGGTGTATGTGGATGACATCATCCTCCATGGAAACTACTCGACTCTCCTTCATCAGTTTATCGACCGAACGCATCGTGAGTTTGCTATTAAGGACCTTCGGGCTCTTCATTACTTTCTTAGCCTTGAAGTTTTGCCTACTTCATCCGATTTACTTCTTGGTCAGGCAAAGTATGCTCGGGACATTCTGACTCATCCAGAGATGTTTGATGCTTCACCGGTCTCTACACCCTTTGTGCCAGGTTCTCAGTTGCACAGTTCTACTAGTCCTTCGTTCTAAAATTTGACCCTGTATCGTTCATTGATTGGAGCTCTTCAGTACTTGACCATCACTCATCCATACTTGGCTTTCTCGGTCAACACAGTCAGTCAGTATCTTCATGACCCCAGAGATGATCATTTTGCGGCAGTTATGTGGATTCTGCGCTATGTTCAAGGTACTCTTCATTTCGGTCTCACATTTCATTATGCTAATTCTCCTGAGGTATTGGGGTATTCCGATGCTGATTGGGTTCGCTGTCTGGAGACTCATCGATCTTCTTATGGATATGCTGTATTTCTTGGTGGGAATATTGTTTCTTGGAGTGCCAAGAAACAAACCATAGTTTCTCATTCCAACACAAAGTCTGAGTACCGAGCTCTAGCCAACACTGTTTCAGAGGTTTTTTGGTTCACTCACTTGCTTCGTAATCTTTGAGTTCCTCTGTCCCGCTCTCCGTTGCTGTTATGTGACAACAATAACGCAATCTTCTTGGCTCAAAATCTAGTGGCTCACAAGCAGGCGTAACACATTAATATCGACTATCACTTTGTTTGGGAGTTGGTGGCCTCCAGCAAGATTCGAGTTGCACACGTACCCACTTCTCTTCAAATAGCCAACATCTTCACCAAGGGGCCCACTATCACAAGACAGGACCTCTAGCACCGGGTTTTTTTCCCTAGCACCGATTGTGTGGGGTCCAAAAAATCGGTGCCCAAGTAGCCAGTGAAAATATTTCACCGATTTTTTTAAAAATCGGTGCTACATTTAGCACCGATTTTTTTGGGCACCGGTTTTGAAATCCAATGCCCAAGTAGCCGGTGAAATATTTAGCACCGGTTTTTTAAAACTGGTGCCAGATTTAGCAATGGTTTTTTTGGGCACCAATTTTTAAAATCGGTGCCGAAAATATTCAAGGATTAAAAAATGCCCGTCCTCTGGACTCAATTGCGCGCAGCTGCGTTCAGAGGAGGGAAAAAGATCTAAAATTAATCATTTAGTAGGATGTTAATTTAATAATAATATCAACTTCACAAAATTGATAATATAGAAATATAACAAAAAATGTATGATACAAAATTAATAATCAATGTGATTAACATAACT
>JAULKM010013144.1:3808-14659 GCA_032355605.1 Rubia tinctorum
TGTTCTAAACAAAATATCGCTCAAATCAACTGGTACACGACTTGTCTGAACAAATATTGCACATTAAGTTTGGGCACTATACGATTTTTCGAAGAAAACTATTTAAAATATCGAAATTCTGCAGTGTTTAAACACTAAGGAAACATGGCGTGTATAACTATGTTTTAACTGTGTATTTAACAATAACAATATTTTAATGTTAAACACACCATGTTTACTTCATGCTCATTTACTGCAAAATCTCCATATTTAAACCAGTTAATGTTAAACACACCATGTTTACTTGGTGCTCATGATTCCTGGAAATCATATTGTCATGGATGAAATGTATAATGATAGATAGAAATTAATCCGACCGAAATCGGTTCAATTAATCGTTTGAGTCAAAATGGAAATGCGGCGTCGAAGACCAGTCTGTATAATAGGTTGGTTAACCAAGATTACTACGATGTCGCATTCAAAGATTAAGAGAAAAAATATGAATGTGCGACACCGCACATTCATCGCATAGGCCGAAGAGTGAATGACTACCAAGAAATGAATCGTGTAAACCCTAGAACCCTAATCCGTAGGAACAATTTGAAATAAACAACATAGAACACATAATTCACACACCATATTGAAAGAAAAGTTCATATTGTCCACCTTTTGTGATCAAGATCAAAAATGAAAATTGAAGAAAAGTGTGACACCAAAAAGAATGAAGGAATGAAGTGGCTATGGATTGGAGTGGATGAGATTGAATGATGAACTCTTCTCCAACACCTCTATGTATAGGTGAACCAAGAAAGCTCTAGAATTCTCTTCCATCTCCCCCAACAACCATAGAAAATGCTTGGAGCCTTCTAGGCGGTAGTCTAGATTCTTCCCCCATCATCCTAGAAACATCCCCCCTCTTCCATCAATGGAGATAGAATTATGGAGGAAACCCAACACATATACATAACAATGCCTATGAAAAATACAAAAATTGAAAGAAATCTAAAGTTCTTGAGAAGTTCTCAAATAAAAAGTCCTTGAGAAATCCTCTCGGGTAGTATGACGTCGCACCTTAAAAGATCTTACCAACATAAGAGCCGACATATTACAGACGTCGGTAAGTCTGATTTCGGGTCTCATCATTTCAGCCCACTAGCATTGCAAATAGGCCCCGTTTAAACAAAACAAATATAATTGACCTTAATAACTCTTTATAATATATTACAAATACTTATTGAATTTATAATTGTCCATGAAATTTATTAATGTCCGGTTCGATCGAAATCGATTTTACCACGACCGCTGAACTTTTTTATTTTTACACATTGATCCCTCCAAGAGGGTGGGACAGGGCAAAATGCAAAATTGTAGGTTCCAATTTTCAAAATTGGGGCATCAACAAACCGGGGTATTGGTCTCTCATTTATATTATTATTAGATCTTGGCTGGGAAGTCTCTGTGGGATCATGCCTGTTTATTTATCATTTTTGGGGATAATAAGTTTGACTGAGGATGGTAAAGGTTTGGAATCGCTATGGGGACTACAAGTGAACTTTTAAATTTTTGCACTTAGGTCCCTCCACGAATGTGGGAGAAGTGGAAATGCAAATTTTGAGATACCCTAATCTAATTTACATTGTCAGGTCCAAGATGTTTTGATCTAGTCACAAACGGGTTAATAGAACTGGCCCAAATTATTCACAGGTTGTATATGAAGAAACTTTGCAAAAATTACACTATGGCCCAAAATTTCTTTCATGTTCAATGCATCAGAACTCGGCACCCAACTGTACGATCAAATGTTTCTTTTGGAGACGATGCATACTTT
Source organism: Rubia tinctorum (assembly GCA_032355605.1). Taxonomy (NCBI): domain Eukaryota; kingdom Viridiplantae; phylum Streptophyta; class Magnoliopsida; order Gentianales; family Rubiaceae; genus Rubia; species Rubia tinctorum. The sequence goes on from JAULKM010013144.1 coordinate 5,616, forward strand.
CTTAGAGGGACGCAAGCCGGTGTAATCGTCAGTCATTTGTATTAGTAATCCATCAATACCTAGATAAGAGTTATGGGAACGATAGTTTCCATCATACAGAATCACATGAAATTTCTTATTCTTGATTTTTTATGAAAAAATATATAGTAAAATTCCGTCCACATATTTTAGAAACCGCTAGTACGTGTTTTAGAGTAAATTGTAGATGATTACTTATAAGTATACAAGGGGTTGGTTGGAAGAACTTGCGGATGATTATGTGGAATAAAAAGAGTTTGTTTTTACTCTCAGTTATTATAAGTTCGACTAGAGATGAAAACATTTCTTTTTTGGACGATCGAAATCGTGTTTGGGACCACCGGTGAACTTTTAATATTTGCACTTAGGTCCCTCCAAAAAAGTGGTAGAAGTCTAAATGAAAATTTGTAGGTAACATTTTTTTATTCCTATTTTTCTGACAATGTCGTTCCGATCTTGGATTAAAAGGGTTGACGGATGGGGCCTCAATCTTGACATGGAGTATTTTACGACACTTTTCATAAACTACCCTTTGCCCTCGTGTACAAGGTCACAGGTTTGTCGTCTAAAGTGAATCCACGGACGAACAGAATTTGACGTCAGTCATAATGAAATTTCTAGTGGGAAACGAAAATTTGAGCAAACAATTTTCACCAAAATTTTTCCCCAACCAAAATTTCAAGTCATTATTATCAGCACCATTACCCATCTCTCATCTTTTACACACTTTCTCTAAACCCTACTCCACACCATCCTCTCCATTCACACGGTTAGAACAATTCAAGAGCTCAATCAATTTGTTTTTCTCAAACATCAACAAGTATCCGATGATAGAGTATCTCCAGGTTCAAATTGATTGAGGTAGTTATCCATACATTCAAGATTAATTTAGCAATTTAATTACCATACCATCTATATGTTATTTTTGTCATTGATTAAAGCTTATATATTTTCATAATGCATGGTGATTGTGTTTCATGTTATATAGTGTATATTATTTTTGTTTCCAAGATGATGTCATGTTTGTAAGGAATGGGGAAAAATGCTTAGATTAGGGATGATTGTGTACACTAATTACTTATTCCTATGAACACAATATGAATGTGTGATGTCGGTCTGTGTTAGTCAGCCTTTGCGATATACACACCCAAATTAATACCGACATCGTACATGTCAATAAAAAGAATGAAATATCTTAAATGATCGACGTCACATGTAGGTCAACCTTAGCGACATCAATCACTATATTTGTGACGTCACTTTTACCAATATCCATTTTTTCTAAGTTGACATTCACGACGTCTAAGTATGACTATATTATGTGTTTTTCATTTACGGATTGTTCAATCCTGACACAAATTTTGTCCCCTATGTATTGGGTGTAATAGGACAACAACAATTATCAATGGACTATAGATGGATGACTTGTCATTTCACTAGTCGCCCTGACAATGTCAATACCTTACAACGTATACAATATAAAGGTTCAATACAGTTAATGTTTAAATTTCATATCAACCTTATGTATTATTATATATTGTAACAATTATTTATAATATATGTTATATTTTTGTGGATTTTAACATTTCATTGTTAATTTTTCCACATGCAATGAATAAGAGTTGATTGTTGTATGATGTTTAACCATTCCTAGATTAATCCAATACTAAATAACATGTAATGGCTATCGACGAACGATTGTTTATTTCATAAAATATTTATTATTATGACATTGTACCAAAAACGTTCTCTCCACGATTATTCCACAACGTCGCACACATCGGTGATCATCTGATGCATAAGCGACGTTGCATGCAAACTCGGCATGTAATTTTTTTTGCGACATCTATTGTTCAAAATAATGTAGTATTATTCACCTTTCCATGTCAGTATTCACACGGCATGGGTTTTCCACAATGCACGATGTCACTGATCAGTACAATGACGTCGACTTGAATGACGTCGCAGACTTTCCTCTCACATCGTGTGTCTTGTTTGTATGGCAGACATTGTTCGTCTAATATGCCATAGTCTTTTTAAATGACGTCTCAAATCTGGTATCCTAACGTCAGTCTTAATGCGAAGAGCGACGTCACACTTCATTCCTAACGATGTTGCTTGGAAAATCGAGGTAAAGGATATTTTTTACTTTGGTTATAAACTGAGGTAAAAAAGAAACATTTTACAACAGCTACATTTACCTCGGTTTTTTCATGGTTGAAAACCAAGGTAAAAACCCCTGCAAAACCAAGGTAATAGGTGTTGTTTCTTGTAGTGACATGATGACCAAAATGGTGAAGCTTAATGATTCTTTGGGAAAGAAACCAATTGAGAGTTCGAGGTTTGAAAATTATACACCTGTATAACGTTCCCCAGTGGAGATTTGGAGTATCCATAGGGGAATATTCGAGACCCCTCCCCTCAATGAATGATGCAAATAGGACTTTTGCTGCTAGAATAGCTACGAACAAATTATGTGATCATTACAAGGATTATGACCATCACACGAATGAGTGCAACCACCTTAGAATGGAGATTGATCGATGGGAAAAGGAAGGTCTTATGAAGGATTTTTTTCATCAGCCACTTTGAGATGAGCCTTTGAATCCAAGAAATGAACGAGGAATAGATGGCCACCGAAGAGAAATTTCATTGTTGGGAACATATGAGATCAAGGTCTTCAAGGCCAGGGGTAGGATCGCCGTGAGGAACCGCAACGAAATTAACCCATGGAGAATCATAATAGGAATGAAGGAAATTATATTGTGTACAGGGTAATCAATGTCATTAATGGAGTTGTTGGGGAAAGATCTGAGAAAAATGTGATGAAAGCTGACTCAAGGCGTGTCCCAGCAGGAGAGCCGGCGGGTAAAAGATTTTGACCTGATGAAACAACTACTTTCTCAGAAGAAGAATCGGTTCCAAACAAAACTCCTCATGCCAACCCAATGGTGATTTCCACAATGATTGGGACTTCGTTGGTGAAGAGGGTGTTCTTTGACGATGGAAGTGAGTGGAGAAAATGTTTGTAGGATGCTTCAATCACCTTGAAATCAGAAGTGTAAATTTGAAAAAGTCGACTTTGCCATTGTCAGTGTTCACGGGGAAAACAGTGTACCCATTGAGGGAAATCACTTTGTCATTCAGGGTTGCAGATGGAGAAAAGGGATTCACAATAGAATGTAATTTTACAGTCATTGATACCTTCTCTCCATAAAATGTGATATTGGGAAGGCCATAGATGTGCCAAGCCAGAACGGTGTGGTCATCGTACCATTTAGTGATAAAGTTCCCAACGAGCAACGGAGTGGCATCTATTTGAGGTGACCAGATGGCGGTTAGGATTTGTAATTAGGAAGCAGTAAAAGGTAAAAGGAGAAAGGAGAATGAATGATGTGGACTCAGTACATTTGGAATTTGGACTGGCTGACACTCAACAACTCCTCATTCGAGGCTTCGGAACAATGGACGTTGGGAAAATGATGTCGAGGCTGGTAAGGAAAGAGTTAAAAGTTCTACTTGATCGATATTATGATGTGTTTTCCTGGGAAACATCAGATTTAATGGGAGTACTAACAAAGTTATCTATCCACAAGCTAATCATCGACCCTTCGATAAAGCCTGTTAAGCAGAAAAAGAGGATGTTTGCCCCTGAAAGGGTCGAGGTAAAAAGGTTAGAGGTTGAGAAGTTTCTTAAGGAGAAAGTTACTGATGAGGTGTTCTACCCAGAGTGGCAGGCCAATCCAGTCCTGGTTTCAAACCAGGATGGGGCATTGCGCATGTGTATTGATTTCACGGATCTGAATAAGTGTTTCGCAAAGGATAAATGCATGTTACCATCGATGGATCCTGGTAGAAGCAATAACAGGGTATCAAATTCTAGCCTTTTTCGATGCTCATAAGGGTTACCACCAAATATTGATGGCGGGTGAGGATAAGGAGAAGACGTCATTCATAATGGATGTGGGTACTTTCTGTTATAAGAAAATTTCATTCGGTTTGAAGAATACTGGTGCTACTTACCAGCGGTTGGTTGGTTAAGCTTTTCAAAAAGTAGGTTGGGAAGAGTTTGGAGATATATGTTGATGACATGGTGGTGAAGATCATGAATTACTAACAGGTCTTGTGAGACTTGGAAGAAATGCTTGCTTGATTAAGAAGGGCGAACTTGAAGTTGAATCCATAGAAGTGTGTGATTGGAGTCGGTGCTAGGAAATTTCTGGATTTAATGGTTTCAGAAAGAGGAATCAGTGTTAATCCAAAAAATATGGAGGCACTGATGAATTTGAAAAGTCCACGGACTGTGAAAGAAGTTCACAAGTTGATAGGGTGCTTGGCGGCTTTGAGCCAGTTCTTATCAAAGGGGGCAGAGAAACACCTACCCTTCGTCGATGTGATTCAAAAATCCAAGAAGTTCAACTGGACGGATGATTGTGATATGGCGTTCATGTCATTAAAGGAGCATCTCGGGAACTTTCCTGCGTTGATGAAGCCTGTCAAGGGGGAAGTTTTGTATCTCTATATCTCTCCCTCGACTTTGGCTATTAGCACTGTGTTAGTAAAGGAGAAAGAGAAGTAGCAGCATCCCACATACTTCGTTAGCAGAGCCTTGAAAGGCCCGAAAATGAGGTACACTGCCATTGAAAGGCTAATTCTAGCACTAGTCCATACAGCTCGAAGGCTATGACCCTATTTCCAGGGTCATACCATAATTCTGCTTACCAATTATCCCATCAGGCAGATACTTTTGAAGCATGAATATTCAGGAAGGGTGATGAAATGGGTCGTAGAGTTGGAAGAACACGATGATAGATAGTTTCAGCCCAAGACGATGATCAAGGGCTAGGCCTTTGCAGATTACATAGTGGAGATCACGGAGATGATTGAAGAGAAGGTTGAAATTGTGGATAAGGGAGTATGGAAGTTATTCGTGGATGGGTCATCGCACTCGGGAGGAAGTGGAGCAGGGGTATTGCTCACTAGCCCCAATGTCATCAACTACCCTTATGCTCTACACTTAAAGTTTAGGGCTATAAATAATGAGGCAGAGTATGAAGCCTCGATCACTGGTCGTTGGCTAGCGAATGAGATGAAAGCGGACGACGTGGAAATATTTAGTGATTCATATATTGTGGTTCACCAGGTTAACGGAGAATACGAGGCAAGAGAGGTTAGCCTGCAGCGCTATTTGGAGGTGGTAAAACTCCTATTAAAGTGTTTTTGATCCTATACTCGCAATCAAGTGTCCAGGGAGAAAAATCACAAGGTAAATGCTTTGAGCAAATTGGCTTCCTCGGACTTGGGAGGATTGACGTAAAAACAGGTGTTGTTTGAAACCTTATATAATTGAAAATTTGAGGAGCTTATTGTAATGGCGATTGACGAGGGAGAAACATGGATAACTCCGATTCTCAGATACCTCCAAGATGAGACACTTATCGAAGCAAGAAAGATTCGACTCAAGGTACCAAAGTATGTGATGAAGATGGCACCTTGTATCAAAGAGGATACTTGCAACCCCTGCTTCAATGTATTATGCCCTACGATGCGCACTATTTAATCAGAGAATCCCATGAAGGAGTTTGTGGTAGCCACCAAGGAGCTCATCTGTTGCCAAAAGGATGATTCGCACCGAGTACTATTAACCGACAATGTTCAATGATGCTAACTGGTATATCCAGACTAATCACCAGTGCCAAAATCATGCACCTATAACCCATGTCTCTCAGATGGAGTTGATCAACATATACATCTCTTAGCATTTTGATAAATAGGGGATAGACTTAGTAGGACCTTTTTCAGAAGCTCCAGGAAGGTTCAAGTATCTGATAGTGGTCGTTGATACTTTACCAAGTGGGTTGAAGTAGAACCACTGGCGAACATCATGGGAAAATTTGTCATCTCATTTTGCTGGAGGAATATCATCTGTCGTTTTTGTATCCCGAAGACATTCATAACGGATAATGGAACACAGTTTGCCAATGATCCTTTCAAAAGTTGGTGCGAGGAGTTCAAGATCCAATTGAATGTAACATCGGTGTACCATCCACAGGAAAACGGACAGGTCGAAGTCACCAAATGTACCCTGGTTAATGGAATCTGAGCAAGGCTCGAGGAATTGGGAGGAAATCGGTTCAAAGGGTTTCCAAGTGTGTTATGGGCTTACCGGACGGTGGAATCTTCCGCCACGGGAGACATGCCTTATGGGTTTGTATATGGTTTAGAAGTTGTGATTGTGTGCCAAGTCTCAGAATGATGATGGCTTGCGATGATGCAAATGAGGATAATCACCGCTTAGATCTCGAGTTGGTGGAAGAAATGTGAGACTTGGCATCACTTCATTTGGCCAAGGTAAAAGAGGAGGTTAAGCGGTGCTATGACCGAAGGGTGAAAAGAGTGCAGTTTGCGGTGAGAGATCTCATCAAGAGAAAAAAATGAGAAAAGCCACCAACAACCCGAGGGAAAGCTATCACCAAATTGGGAAGGGCCTTATCGAGTTCTCGAGATTCACCTAAGAGGGAGTTATATAATGGGGACGATGGACTCATACCGAGAAAATGGAACATAGTTAATCTTTGAAAGTACCGCCAACTTTGAAGATAGAATGATGAAAATTGGCCGAGTAGTTTGGTTCATATGTGCCTTACTGCATGTAATTATTCCCGGGCTTGTATGCCACGCGCAGCAACCGGTAGATTTATTGAAAAATTGGTGATCTCTTACCCAACAAAGAAGTTCAAAGTTATTCTATTCGCTCATAAGCAATCAACTTATTTGTTCATAAGCGACACATTTGCTCATAAGCGATCAACTTACTCGCTCATAAGTAATCGACTCATTTGCTTATAAGAGACCAACTTGCTCATAAGAAATCAACTTATTCGCTCATAAGCGACACATTCTTTCACAAGAAATCAACTTACTCGCTTATAAGCGATTGACACATTCGCTCATAAGCGATCAACACATTCGCTCATAAGCGATCAACTTACTCGCTCATAAGCGATTGACTCATTCGCTCATAAGTGACCTACTTACTCGCTCATAAGCGATCAAATTATTTCAACATAAGCTACACATTCACTCATAAGTGATCGACTCATTCACTCATAAGCAACCAACTTACTCGCAGCGATCAACTTATTCACTCATAAGCGAATATTTTTGCTCATAAGCGATCGGCACATTCGCTCATAAGCGATCAAATTACTCGCTCATAAGCGATCAACTTACTCGCTCATAAGCGATCAACTTACTCGCTCAAAAGTGATCAACTTATTCACTCATAAGAAACAAATTCGCTCATAAGCGATCGACTTAATCACTCATAAGTGAACGACTTATTCGCTCATAAGCGACCAATTTATTTGCTCATAAGCGATCAAATATGGCAAGATCTAATTTCCCTATTGATAGATAGCCTATCCACTTAGGAGTAAGCTGACATCTTAAAAGTAAAGAGCAACACGAAAAGAATAAGTATAAAAAAGGAACAATTTACATTCGCGAACAAATATTTCTCCTTTAGAAAAGTCTCATCTACATTCGTATCCAATATATACATATATAGGAGTTTTATTACAGAATTACAAGTACAACACAATGCACACGCACCTAATCAGACCATTGAATCGTCTCGGGCTTTATACCAGTGGCCCTCGTAAATAAATGATCAATTTTACCTTCTGAACCATCGGAGGCACGGGTGGTACGCCTTCTGCGACATGGAATCAAGTCTCCAAAAGGCGAAGAAGCCCCTTTGTCATTGTAACTATGCATCGGCATGACATCCTCACCATCGCAACTATAGATCACTGCTAGAGTTTCTTACACAGGATCGGCTGAAGGATATTTATTCATAGGCTCAGCTGGTTTAGGCTCAATTGGATGAGATTGTTTCTTGGTTTTCTTCGGGGTACCAGCTCGTGAAGTCTTCTTCTTATAAGGCCCTTTTGAACATTTCTTCTTCGAAGGGACCACTTGTCGAGAACTCGTATTGGTTTTTGATCGAAGAAGCTCTAGCCAGTCATGAACAACATCGTACACAGCGTAATGAGAAGGTTCTCTATCTAAGCCTTGATCCATCATAGCCTGTTCGGTAACATATAGAAACTTGGGCATGTCGTTAATCAGACCCATATCAAGGATTCCTTGGGATAATCCGTAAGCTCGAAGGCTATCAAAGAAGGCTTTGATAGTAGAGGTTTGTTCTGACACTTAACCTTGAAGCTGAGAATTCTGAGCTACGAGCTCCCCACAGAACTGGTGTTGTCATCGACAACCTTCTGTAGCCTAGATATTTCTTCCCTAAGGTGCTTGTTGCAATCAACAATCTCGTAAATCTGACTTTCGAACTTCTTAACCGGTTTTTGATAATATTCAATATCCCTCCTTTGGCTCAAGGTACGATATAACATGACGTCGATAAGACAGTGATACAGGGTGGGATATTCGCTCATCATCTCTTTCAAAACCTCCTGATGCCTCATCTCATTAGCATGCTTCATCTATTACAGCAAGGGCAATAGTTGTTCAGCCAGAATTAGAGCCATCTCGCTTTTTTGCTGAGCAATTGCGAGTTAACCGATTTAGCTCATCGCAAGCCCCAGAAAGCTCAATCCTGATCCTAGTCAAATCTTGCTTAGATTTGTCCAGCTCACTCCTCAGGAAGAAACTCTATAAAGAGTAAGAATATTGTTAAAAGCTAAAGACTGGGCCCAATTTCATAATAATGGCAAGAGAATTCGTTCATAAAAATTGTCTTAGTACAATCAGGAGAGGGGGAGGGAAATTCATACATCTTCATGTCCTATGGTATGATTAGTTTCTTCATTCACTGCCTCCTCCTCCTGAACTTTCCCTTGAGCTCTCTTGGCCTTGTAGGCATTGCCGCTTGGGCCTTCGATGAGCTGGCATGAAACACTTTATTACCCTCCGAGGCTTGAGCTTAGAGATGGATTTTTTGAAGATCTTCGACAGTGAAAAATTTCTTCGACTTCTTAATAAAGTCGAGTAGCTCACTAAGT
>JAULKM010013163.1:0-14658 GCA_032355605.1 Rubia tinctorum
GGCGGAGGAGGACGGCGGCGCTTGAGCGGTCGTTGGGGTGTCTTTGAATGTGGAGAGGCGTTGTAGTGGGGATCTCTGGATCGCCGGCGAGGCCATTGCCGGTGATCTGGATGTTGGGGCACAAATTTGGCGGAGGCTATACTATCAGCAGTATGGATTAATTTTTATTTCCATTTTATTCATAAATTTCCATTTTATTCCGTCTTGGAAAATACCGCATTTTCATAGGTATATGGAAAGACGAGTTGAATTAGAATTAAGAAAGATATTTAAAAAAATCGAAATATTATTAATTTACTATGCAACGTGTAGTAGTTCTAAGTTTATGACTCAATTAATGCAACCCAAAGATTTTATTTTGAATTATTCTTCTAATTTACAGTTTAAACCTTATTCTTTTCATAACTTATTAAAAGACTGTCTTTCAAGAGACGAAATTTTTATTCATAATAGAGTTATATGGAATAAAACTAGTTAGAAAAAGAAGAGAAATTGCATTTTTAACTCTATATTTTGGTCGAAAGTGTAGAAATAACCTTACCAAATTTGAAAGTTCAAAATTAATATTGATTTCGTTGATCGAAACGTCAACGGACAAATTGGCCGAAAATGATCAAAATGACCATTTAACCTTCTATTAAGAAAATTAAAAATAGTGAATAACAAAAATACCCTCCATGCTTTTTAACAAAAAAATATTTCTTTTTTCTTTCTTTCTTTTTCTATTTTTCTCTTCTTCGTTTATGGTTTCTTTTCCACCACCGTTGCTCTCTCCATTTTTCTCTTCTTCTTTCTTTATTTCTAGTTTCTCGGCGGCAGTGAAGCTCTCAACGGCAGAGGGGATGGGCGACACAACTGGCTGAGGTAGGTGACGGGGCTAGGGTTTAGGGCGGAGGTGGTGGGCGCAAAGTTGGCGGAACTAGGGTTTCTGAGCAACGGGGGTGAGCGACGCAGCTGGCGATGGGAATGGGGTGGCAGGACGGAGGTGGTGGGCGGCGCAGTTGGCGAAACTATGGCTTCTTAACGACAGGGATGTGCGACGAGGGTAGGAGGTGACTAGAGTGGGGTTTCTGGTGGGGGGCTAGTGGTTCTGGGCGGTGCAGGTGACATTGGTGGGTGCATGAAGTGGCGGCGTTGTAGGGAGCGGCGAGGAGAGGTGGTGGCGGGTCATTGAGTCGCTGTCTTCGAGCGGTGGTGGTGGTGGGTTGTAGGCGGGGTTGTGGTGGTAATCAATTTCCTTTTTAGTTTGTCCCACAAGAAATTGATTAATTTGACAATTTCCTCATTTGCAAAAAATTGACCATGTTATTTTCCTACAATACCCTTACTAAATTTAAAGTTTTACAGCTCCTCAAATAAAAAAATCAGAAAAGTGAAACATTAACTAACTAATGCATTAGCATTAAATATAAACCTAACATTTTAACTCTTAAAACTAAAATTAGATTCATAATTAAATCCCATCCATAACCCCCAATCTTGTTTCACCTCTTCAACTACTCATTCGTTAATGCATTTAATCTTATCTCTTCTTTTTCTTCTCTGATTTTCTCACTTTCTCTTATCTCCATAAGATTCTCTCATCTCTCCTTCCTTCCGCCCATTTCTCTTTCTCCCCCCAAAACCTTAACTCTGAGCCACCCCTCTATGGCGGCATGCCTAAAATCGTCGTTGTAAAAGCCAAACCATGAACGGCCCGTCCAGGTTCGATGCTCGCCCATTGTACCAATAAAAATCACACCTCCTAACCCCTCATGGCCTCTGATTTGACTCTGATTTCAGGGGCCCTGACCTTGAAATCGGAGAATCGAGCTTTGATTTGACCAATTCGCAGTCACTTTCGGAGTGAGAATACTACACCGATGAATTCACCTTGAATCTTGCTTGTGTCTCTAATTCCGAATAACCCGCTGGTGTTTGTGAGTTGTCTCTTGCCTTAAGGGCTTACCTTCGAAGTCCAATGGTATGCCCAACTCCTGCCTACCATGATATTGTGATTGAGTCGGCGGTGGCAAATGAGAGGGGTCCAGCGAGGGCTCTCCTAGGTGGCGTTTCCGAAAACCAAGCTTCCACGGTGGCGCATGTGTGCATGGTCTCCCACATCACTAGATCTGCCTCGATTTTCAAGGCAACACCGCCGATGAGCTCTGACTGGGTGGATAACTGGCGGAGCGACATAATGGATGACCTTCGGCTATGAGTTGACGGGGATGAAAATCCCTCGACCTTTTCTTCCCCTCAAGAAAAGGTACATTTATCCACTTCTACATTACTTTTAAATTTTACTGGGTTGACGGGAGTAATTTGAACTAATAATAATGTTTTTAGGGTTATATAGTAGTTGTTTTTGTTTTAAATTAATGATTTGAACCTGTTCTTGGGTTTGGGTATTTTACCAGAACCCTAGTTTTTTGGTTATTCGTTTCTAGTTATTTGTAGACATTTAGTAACTGACTTAGTGTTTTTTGTTTTTCGTACTTGTTTCAGGTTTAAAGCAACAACATGTCGGCTATAAGCTCCCATAGGAAGGCTGCGTGGGAACAATTCTTATTTGATGCCTTCAAACAGGTTCTATCTTTCATTTACTGCAACTTATTTGGCCGAGTATGCTAGCTCGGTTGTTGTTTGTTGGTTGTGAGTTTATGTGCCCGAGTATGTTAGCTCGGTTGTTTTTTGTTGGCTGTGACCTTATGTGCCAGAGTATGTTAGCTTGGTTATTGTTTGTTGGCTGTGCACCTATGTAGTTGAGTACGTTAGCACGATTGTTCTTTATGTGATAAGAACCTATGTGGCCTAGTACGTTAGCTCGGTTGTTCTTTATTGGATGTGACCCTATATTGCTCAGGTTTTAGATATGTATCTCATGTTTTATGGGTTTGAAATCAAGTTCTAGCACCAAATTTTAGCCTCATTCATTCATACGAGGCTAATTGGTGCTTAATCCTTACATTAAAATGATTTGTGCTGCTAAGCTAGGCCTAAATGTAACTGATTGACATAGAGCTGCTAATTGTTTGCTTGATGTGTGAGAGGTTGTCATCGTGCCTCTCAAAGATAGTATTTAAAAGCCCTAATTGAGGCCAACTACTAGAAAGTAGATATTAGTAAGTCAGGGTCGTCCACGGAGAAAATGGGACTTTATCGAGTGTTAAACGTAGTTAAAAAGCACATGAAGAAGTCACTCTATGTGTGTGGTAACAAAGTGAGGGGTTTTGGTTTTGGAAAATACTATGCTGACTTTAATCTACTAAATTAACAAACAATCATAGAGAACAATATAACTAGGATCACACTAGCACAAAAGATGTAATTAATATAATAACGAGTCTTGAGCGCAATTGGTATACATTTCTAGTTATTCTTTGATCATCGACTAATCATCCTATAGTTATACATTAACCACATATTGTGGAGAACTTGTCAACACATTTCGAGTGAAGACATTTCTCACCTCTCCTCGGTTATAGTTAAAGTGGGCGATCGGCACCACACAATAACCCTTACCATCGTGTCACTCTAGACTATTAGCGTCATAGACTTTCCTGAGAATAACAGTAAACATTGAGACCCAACACAACTACCACAATGTCCTACAAGTGAGAAACATATAGATAACACAAGTATATCTACTAACAACGACTACAAGGATTGGTCGTCATGCTAGACGTTGTTAGTGAGCCACATTGATAATTAGGCAAACCCATTCAAATTCATCCAAAACCTAAGAAATTTCATAAATCAACAATCACAATTAGCTGTCACCCCTAATTACAACCTAACATCAATCGACAATAATCACATCGACAAAACGACAAATTCTTTCAGGTTTAAACAAAAACTTAGCAAACAATCAATTCACAATCTTCAACTAGTTGATCATCCTAGTCTAAATCAAGCATTAATCACACAACAAAGCACAAAACATACTTGATAATCAAAGCACAAAATAGGATACCAATTGCTCCCAAGAGTATATTTAGCCTAGATTGTGAAAACACATAACATTATAGCAAGAATCCATGGTAAACATAGAGTAAAAGATGAAGAATAGAAGCTCAATAGGGTTTTGGGGAGAGTTTTCGAGTGTATGAATGAAGAGAGAGAGTTTTTGAGGCTGAAAAATGAAGATAAGGCTACCCAAATTCGTCCGCTACGCGCGGGCCACAGAACATCGTTGCGGCTCGTAATGATCAATCAGCCTCCCTTTTTCTTTTGGTCACTAAGAGTGAACCGTTCATCCATTTTGGAAGTTCTTGTAGTCGTTTTTATAGTACTTGCAAAGACAAATCCAATGGTACCACCCTGGGAGGCTGGTTCTTCTCGGATCATTCCCAGAACTCTATTCAAACTTCTGGATCACAATTCATCTGCTTCTTTGTCTTCCTTCTTTGACCATTTTATCTTCTACCACGTTTTGACTCGTGGCCTTAAATATTCTACCATCCTTGCTAATGGTCTTCACTAAAATAATCTAAAGTACTTGCGAGAAATCTACAAATTAACCTCACAAAAAGGAATCTAGATGATCGTAAGGACCAAAAATTCATTAGACACAAAAGAGGTTACAAATGAAGGAGTTAGATACGAAAACCAAAAATGGTTATCTAAACCCCTTATGATGTAAACCTACCTAAATCTAGCAATGTTCCTACAAAAAGCGTAACAAAAGAGATGCTAAATGCTTCAGAAAATACATGCATTTGACGTCTCATCAATGTGTGTTTCTTGTTTTATGCAGACATGGGTGATGAACCCGTAGGATGGCATTTCACGTTGTCGTTGAATTTGTTGTTAGTTGACACTCACTAGACCTCACATGTTTGATGGAAATAAAATAACTAAAACAATGTTTTTCATACAAAATGATTTGATATTGCAGAATAAACATGCCCACAGATTACAGCATGTTTACATCAATAACAAAAGTATGCAACACTACCATTTCCCAAAATAACCAAACCTGAAATGTTAAGATTGCTGCTAGTTACCATCTAGCTTCTCCAGCTCTATCACAATCTTCGCAATCTTGTCTGTCATGTTTTGGCTCCTTAAAAACTGAACACATTCCCATACTAAACTGATATCCACATCTAGGTTGTTTTGAAGTAGCCTCATACGTGCAAGTGCATCTTTTTTATGTGTGGAACTGAATACTTGTTATCTCCTTTGCATTTCATAACCTTGATCATCATGTCCTGTAAGGAGATAAAAAAATTATTCATAGTTTCAGCCCTCATTTCCTCACATGTCTTCTCCACGTCCTCTACTAGTTGATCTATTGTTCTGCATGTTTTTTCCCAGTGGAGACTTTGAATTGATCAGAAAAACCTAAGGTCTAGTATGTTGAGGTCCGGTGAGTTTCCTGGCTATGAATCCATGATTATTTGAAACTCGTCATTATTAGCAGCCCTTAGAAAAGCAGCATTCTCGCTTGTTGTGTGTGTTGGTGCAATGTCTTGCTGTAGAAATATTTTCTTTCTTGACCCAGGTGGCCACTTACATTTGATTGTTGGTATGATTTCATTCACTAGGCAAGCTGTCATGACATCCCGATTGCATTTTAATTTGGCCTTTGTTTCAATGGTACCTATTGGTCTATTCTTGCTTTTCCTCTTTGCTTCAACCTTGTTCGTAAAAAGGGAATATTCCAATCTTGCCATCAAAAATTACATCACCATTATCATCAATAATAGGCCTAGCTACAGCACAAATGAACAAAACTTTGGGAATGTACACTTTATGTTGACAGGTTCTGTATGGATTATCTTCATCCTGTAGGAGGATGTAATTTGCCGATTTTCGGATCCAAAAAACCACTTTTCATGAAGGTGTATCACATTGTACATGCTTTTGAACTTAAAAGTACTCGAATACCTTTTGAACCTAAGATGTGAGCATGCATATTCTACTCTTTACACCTTATTTTCTTCTCTAAGAAAAGGCTTGATAGCATTGTTGTGTTTTTGGAGTTTACTTTTCTTTATTAGTTGGTGTATGGGGCTCTTGCTTAAATCGCACGGAGTGGCTGTCCTCCGGCAAGTTTTTCTTAGTGGTAATGGGATAGACTTGAATACTTCTTCATCAAACACCTAGCATGGTTTAACTTTACCTGGTTTTTTGCTCCCCGCAATGATAGGCATCCCGGTTGCAACCTTGTATTTCATGGTTGACCAGATCCAGGTCAACGACCTTAGGGCGATGCCCCATTTTACGGCTGCCTCGGCTACTTGTTCGTATCCAAACTATTTATTATTGGATGTGACCACCAGGAGCTGCACCATAGCATTGTGCTCATTTTTCGTCAAATTCTTCTCCCACATTTTCCGACCAATTTTGCTGGAAAAACCAACCCGAAAACAAAGCCCGATAATGAACTTGAGAGCTTGCTAAAAAAGGAAGAAGAAGATGAATAAATAAGGGTAGTAGTGTCGTATTTATAAGATTATTAGGATATTTGTTGGGTATTTGTGGAGCAGGTGTAGCCTTTTAGGTAGAAAAGATGTGTATTTTCATTTTCCCTCCTTATTTTTGTCCTGAAACGTGTAAGGGAGGGAAGGATGATTGTTAATCCTTTTTTAAATGAAATTATTCTTAATTTTTTTTGTTAATTATGCTGACTTGAATAGTACTGTAGCTAACGTCAACAGTATTGTAGCTAACGTCAACAGTACTGTAGCTAACGTCAACAGTACTGTAGCTAACGTCAACAGTACTGTAGCTGAAGTTAGCAACTCTTCAATCCCAGATTTATCCCCCTTCACGTGTGCCACATAAGGTTTTCTTAAAATTTGTTGATGGAGATCCCAAGACGACTACCACCATAAATGAAGACATTCTATGACTTGATCAAACATTCAAGGGTTATGTTCGGATCCTCTAAGTGACATGGTTGGACCGATGACAGTGTCAAGAACAAAGCTTAGGGATGTGACATTGAATGATGGATCAACTTCATGACGAAGAATTAAAGAAGAAGTCGGCTATGGCTTGGATTAATTATTCAATCTTGTCGATTAACTGAAAACATCGTGAAGAACACTATACTCTTTTTCCCACTGGGTTTTTTAATGAGGTAGTGTGATCATTGTAAACTATTGTAACATTATTTTATTTCGGTCTAATAACTAGGCCATGTGGGCTTTTGAAGAGTTGATATTTTTGACCCAGTCCACTTAGGGTTTTCGAAAATAGTGTTTTATTCTGATTAGAATTAGATTTTGTAAGATACATAAGGTAATATTCTTCAAGACTTCTTGTTGAAGAAATCGGCCATTCTAGGGTTTAAAATAGGTGTTTTAGTTTGATATGGTTTTGGCTTCTTAAATTTGCCATAAGATGATTCAGATTCCAATTCTAATTCTGTTCAGGGTTTGTGGCTGAGATTACCCCTATAAATATAGGTCTTGTACACAAATTTTCTACACCTTTTTATCAATCAAATATTCAAAATTTTGAGTTATACTCATTGCTTACGAGCGTCTTCAGTGTTGCTTAATCTTGCGGGTTAATTAATTATCAATAAACCTTGTGATCTAATCCTGCAGCTAATTAGTGAGAAAGTCGAAATTAGATTACCCCGAGGGCTAGAGTCTGAATTTCGTGCGGCATAAGTAGGGTTTTCGAAATCCCTATTGTTGTCAAAAATCTAAAATTCCGCAATTCAGAGTTTACGCAAGGAGATTCCTATCACCTTTAGATTGTCTTTTAATTCTAATGATTATGTTCTTTACTAAATAGTCAAATCTAACAACATATTTTACCTAACATATTAAAGTACTTAAAGCGCTTCACAATTAGAACCTGTCAATTGCTCTTCACATAAGCAAATGAAAATAAGAACCCGACAATCGCATTTCTAAAATTAACATAATAAGGTGGTCAATCATCAAACATTCCAAATGAAATAGACAATGACAATTGTTTACTGCAAAAACCCATCATGATGAATTAGCCACGTAATTTAAATTACTCAATATATTTTGTGTTATTGTGTATAAGCTTTTTTTTCATAAGCTATATTTTGTTATTGTGCATAACCTTGAACATCCATAGTATATAGTCGATTTATACTATTCCTTACTTAAACTTTTTGCAAAAAATATTTAAAACCCCTAAAATTGATATTTATCAAAGATTGGATCGTGGTATTAATTTTTTTATTCCACGATCGAATTAAAAAATTAAAAATATGTGCATGATGTGTGCATGTACAAGATACATATTTTGCCTACTATACCCCATATCTTGTCAACCTTAATTAAAAATTATGATAATTTGTCATATCATTTGTAAAATTTTCTATGTGGAGTTTCCCCAACAATTATTCTTGGGGAGATAGTTAAGTCAAAAGCCCATCAAAAGATACCTAAATAATGAAGAATGATACTTTAAAAACTAAAATAAGATTGGATTATCTCATCAATTTAAAACATTTGATTTTGGATCTTTTTTAAAACATTACTATTTAAGTTAATATTAGGCAAGGGTTGTAATCATCACCACCTATCTAACCAATTGCGGCACCTTTCTATGAATTATTTTTTGGATACGAAGAAAATGAAAAATTGGAGTCTGGCGGTTTGATGGCTTATAATCTTTCATAATATTTTCATATATTTTTCGGTGCTGAAAGGTCACCTACAACTTTAATAGTAGATGACCTTTATATGGCAACCTTCATGGCTTACGCCCTAGCTTGAACTTTAGCCCCTTAAATCTACTATATTTTCAGTCAACTGCACAATTAAAGGTCAAAATTGGTATGTGTTTTATTTGATTAAATTTCCATTTTAATTGGGTATTTTTAGGCTAGGAAGTGAATTGATTCGGGTTATAAAGTTACAACCAAGGAAAAAAAACTGAGGTTTAAATTATTATTTTTGAGATCTAAAATGGGACTAAGTGATATGAATCTCTTTGCAAAGACTCTAGATTGCGGAATTTAGATCCTTGACTAAACAAAGGGTCTCGCAAACCCTAGTATAGCCACATGAAAATTGATCAACTAACCCTTGGGATTGCTCAATTCTGGAGATTTATGAAACTACCAGCTCGCGGGATTAGTTCACAAATCAAAGGTATTGATACTTAATTAACCGGCAGGATTAAGCAAAAATGAAGAACACTCACAAGCCAAGAATATGAACTCAAAATTCTGAATATATAATTGATAAAAGTGTGTGTAATGTCTCGGACAAACCCCTCTATTTATAGGGTTAAATTTGGTCAGAACCCCTAATCTGAAATAAAAATCTGAATCAACTTATGACAGATTTAAGAAGCTAAAACCATATCTAACTATAATACCTAAAATAAATGGCTATAAGGTCGAATTCATGAAGAAGTGTTCTTGAATGAATATTGTCTTATCTAATCTTACCAAATCTAATTCTAATAAGAATAAAATTGAATATGCTAAAACCCTAATGAACCCTATTTTTAAAATTAGGCTCTTCAAATCCCACATGGCCGAAACTTAAACCCAAAATCCGAAATGAAATAATTTTACAATAGTTTACAATGATCACACTACCTCATTAAGAACCCGATGGGAAAAAAGAGTATAGTATTCTTCATGATGTCTTCACTTCCTCGACAGTATTGAAAAATTAATCAAAGAACTTGTCAATGTTGATTTCTTCCTTGATTCTTCATCATGAAGTTGATCCATCAAAGCAGTTAAAGCAGAATCTCTAAGCTTCATTCTTGCCCTAGTCATAGGACCTGTCATGTCACTTAGAGGATCGCGAACATAACCTTTAAGTGTCATGGAATGTCTTCATCTATGGTGATATTTTTCTTGGAATTTGCATCACTAAGTTTGATCTCCATTTGCAGTCCTAAAACAAGGAGTCAAGTATTCATGATATGATCATCCAAGTAATGGGTGATATCCTCCTTGTGATTTTATCTTATCCAACAACTAAGGAAGATATAAAAACTAGCCTAATCTCTATCTGATGGGCGACGTTATTGTGGCATACTCCTAAGCTTTTTATTTAGGATTTCGAGAATGGTAGATGGGGATTTGTAACCGGACTAGAGTTGGTCAGGACCAAAATCAGAATGATCAAAACTGTTTGACCGTGAATTGAATTGATTAGTGGATATCTACGACCAATGCAATATTTGAATAATTCCAATGTTTGACCGGTGTAGAACGGTTGGACCGGATTTTATTATACTTTAATTTTTACATTAAATTTTTGGTTCTGAAAAAAATTAAGTCAATTTCATTTATCTTTAAAATATAGTGAAGTGTAATTTATTGGAAAAATTCAGCACAAAATAATACTAGGCATATTGAATAAATCCAAACTAATAGCAGGTTAACTTTATTTATTAGATTTAAAATATGAATAATAGAAAAATACCTATCCATCTAGTCCGAATCCAAAATATGTGATCTTGGAACAGACTAGATAGATTTAGTGTTCCTGCAACGGTGCACCTGGACTGCACATAAGGGTTGTGTACGGACTGTGTTGTGCGCCCACGGTCCTCACAACCATAAACTAGCTTGCTGAGTGTTTTTATTTAATTTTTAAGTTTTATCTTTATTATGTCAACAAATATGGAAATATATATATACACACATATATATATGTGGTAGACGATAGCAGGCCTAAAGAGGAGATAGTAGGGGATCCAGCTCTACCAACCCAAAATTTCAATTTCTTTCTCCATGTACGTTGGCCTCAAAACAATTTTTGCCTGTCTCCATGATGATGTTATTATGTGACCAATAATAGCTCCATGATGTTGTTACATCCATATGTCAACGACGTATTTTTTGGATACGAAGAAAATGAATATGGGAATTTGATAGTTGGATGACTTATAATTTTTCATAATATTTTCTAATTTTTTAGGCGAGAGATCAAGTCGTGACTTTCATAGTAGACGTACTATATATCGCAACCTCTATGGAACTATTTAGGCATTTCAGTGGCTTACGCCCAATCTTGAAGGTCAGATCCTTAAATCTACTACATTTTTTAGTTAACTGCTAAATTAAATGTCAAAATTTGGCATGTGTTTTAATTGATTAAATTACCATTTTAATTGGGTGTTTTTTTGCTAGAAATTGAATTGACTCGGATTCGAAAGTTACAACTCCGAAAAAATAACCTTGGTTTTAAAAATTCTGAGATATATTTGTCTAATAAGTCTGATCTCCACTTTTAGTCTTGTAACAAGGAGCCAGGTCCCCAGGATTTGATTAATCGACTGCTGAATGATATGCTCCTTGTGATTTTATCTCGTTTAACAACTGAGAAAGCTATGACGACTGGTGTGCCCTCCACCCGATGGACAACACTTTGAGAGCATACTCCTAAGCTTCATTTTTGTATAATTTTGATAATATAGGTATATGGTGGATTTGTAAATGAAGAGTCCACTAATTTAGTAGACCAATTTTGGTTAGGATTGAAATGGGAATGATAAAAAATCTAGGACCGTGAATTAGACATGTTAGGGGATATTTAGGACTATAAAAGGATTGGAATAATTCATGTTTGGACCGGTCCAGACCGGATTATAGTACATAAAATTTTGTTTTTGGAAAAAAATTGAATCATTTTTTTATCTTTAAAAGATATTAAAGTACAATTTATTAGAAGTATTCAACAAAAAATAATAATTGGCGTCAGAAAAAAAATATCTAAACTAGTATATTAACTTAATTTTTTAGAATTCAAATATAAACAAAATTAAAATAAAGGTCCATCCGATTGGGACCGGAAAAATATGATTTTGGACTATACCAGACACGATATTGAAATGTTAAATTGTAGTAGGTTGGGTTTCTTTGCGAGGGAGCACACAGGTTGCACATAAGCGTCGTGCACGTGTCGTGCACCCACAGTCCGCTTGTCCGTGTGCTTGCTAAGTGTTTTTTTAAAAGTTTTAACTTTTATCTTTATTATCTTATCAAATGTATAAATATAATATATATATATATATATATATATGGTAGACGATAACATATCTAAAGATGAGATAGTGGAGATTCCAGCTCCTCCAATCCTAAAATTTAAATTTCTTTCTCCATGTATGTTGGACTTCAAAATAAATTTTTGTCTCTATGATGCTATCACATGACCAATATAGTCTCCATGATTTTATTACATCCAATTCTCAACGACGTATTTTTTTTATACAAAGAAAAATAAACTGAAGTTTGATAGTTAGATGGCTTTTGTTTTTCATAATATTTTGGCAGTGAAAGATCAATGTACGACTTCATAGTAGGCAGCCTCTATGTTCAAACCTTTGAGGAATTGTTTGGGCATTTCGATGGCTTAGGCCATAGCTTGAAGTTTAAATGCTCAAATCTACTATATTTTCTATCAACCGCAAAATTATAGGTCAAAATTGGTATGTGTTTATATTGATTCAATTTCCATTTTATTGGAGGTTTTTTAAGCAAGAAATTGGATTAATTCGAATTAGAAAGTTACAATCGACAAAAAAGAACCGAAGTTTAAAAAAATTGAAATCTAGTTGTGTTCTAAGTTTGATCTCTATTTCCTGTCTTGTGAACATGAGCCAAGTTCTCATTATTTACTCAGTCGATTGCCTGATGGAATACTCCTTGTGGTTTTATCCAGATTAATGGCTAAGGATGCTGAGAAAACTTATGTACTCTTCACCCTATGGGTGACGGTGTGGTGACATACTCTTAAACTTTGTTTTTCTAGGATTTTGAGAACGGTACATGAAGGATATGTAAATGAAGAGTCCTCTAATATAGTAGACAAGAACTTGTTAGGATCTAAACATGAATGATAAAAAAATCTTGGACCATGATATGGAACATTAAGGGATATTTACGACCAGGATATGATCAGAATAGGTCAGGCGTTGGACCGATCCAGACCAGTTGGCCGATTTAAAGTATACTTTTATTTTTTAACTTAAAATTTTGGAGTTGAAAAAAATTGAATCAATATTTTATCATTAAAAGATAGTAAACTATGAGTTATTAGAAAATTCACCACAAAATAATACTAGCGGTCATGAATAAATCCAAAACTAGTATAATAACTTAATTTATTAGAATTTAAAATATACATAAGAATAATATATAGGTTTATCTAGTCCAGACCAGAAAAATCAAATTTTGGACCAAACCGGACCTAAATCCTGAAATGTCTAATTGCAGCAGGTTGGGTGCCGGTGCGACAGGGCACACAGATTGCACATAATGGTTGTGTACAGACTGTTTCATGTGCCCACGGTCTGCACATCTGTGTGCTTCCTTGTTAAGTTTTTTGTTTAGCTTTGAATTTTTATTTTTATTATCTTACTAAATACGTAATTATATATATATATATAAATGTATATATAGGGGAGGGATCAGGTTAGATAAGGGATTTATGTGAGACCAAAGAGTTATGTGAGACAACCATCAAATAGTACTAAGTTCAGCTAGTACATTAAAAAAAAAGGTGGCTATAGGTGCTTGTAGCAATACTAAATATATTTGCAGCTATAAACTTGTAGCAATATGAGATTCATATTTTCAACGCTTCAAAGGGGAAAATCCCTTCTGACGTTATTTGGTAAGGTGAAGAGAAGCCATGTAGTATTTGCTTATGGGTGCTTCACATTTTTTTGTAGGTGCTTTTAAGTTGTGATGAAGGTTCTTCAAATTATATTTGTTGTGGCAATAAGTGTTTGATGAAGGTGTTTTAAATTTTTATTTGTTGGGCCTTTTTGATGGAAGGTGCTTCTATTTATTGTGTAGGTGCTTTAATTTAAAAGTGTGGGTGCTTGAAAATGGTATTTTTGTGTTTTATGAATTTCGTTTAATTTTGTGTTGAAATTATATAGAGCATAATGAGTAGGTTCTTCAAATTAAAGGTCTGACCGCTTTAAGTTAAAGGTGTGAGTGCTTAAAAATTGTATTTTCGGTTCTTCAAGAATTTCGTGCAAGTTTAAATGTTTGTTTAAATTTTATTAATCATAAAGCGTGGGCGCTTCAAATTATGTTCGTAGGTGTTTCAAGTTAAAGGTGAGGGTACTTTAAAATAAGTTTTTCAAAATTTTCATGCAAGTTTAATTATTTCTTATAAGTGATTTGAGCGTAAAGTTTTGGTGCTTCAAGTTATGTGTGTAGGTGATTTATGTTAGAGGTGTTGGTGATTGAAAATGATATTTTTGGTGCTTTAAAATTTTCGTTTAATTTTGTATTGAAATTATATAGAGTTCAATGAGTAGGTGCTTCAAGTTAAAGGATTGGGTATTTTAATTTAAAGGTGTGGGTGCTTGAATATTGTATTTTCGTCTCTTCAAGAATTTCTTACAAGTTTAATTGTTTGTTTAAATTTGATTAAGCATAAAGTGTAGGTGCTTCAAGTTATGTTCATAGGTGCTTCAAGTTAAAGGTATGGGTGATTGAAATGGTATTTTTGGTGCTTTTAGGTTGATTTCTATTAGATTGACTAACAATCTACATATCAGAATACACATTGTTTAGCACTATCTTTCTGTAGAACAAGAAAAAACCAAAAGAATAGTTCCCTTTGTAGAGGAAATAATTTCAACGCCGAACATATTAGCAAGCAAAAGGTTTTAATTTTTTTTATGAAACTGAGTTATATATAATAAGCACAACCATCAACCATAATCGAAGTTTAGGCCATCACTCTT
>JAULKM010013174.1:0-14657 GCA_032355605.1 Rubia tinctorum
TATATATATCTATCTATCTTTATCTAGGCTTATATCCACTCCTATATGTATGAACCCTTGGGAAAATCCATATTCTTTGTTAACGACCCCGACTTGTCACTATCTACTTATTGTATTTAGTAAGTATTTAGGGCTTATAAATTGTATCTTTGAGAGGTACAAAAATGACCTCCCAAATTTTGGCGCCGAGGTCGGGGAAGAGGCGTATATTTTTAAGTAATTGAGCATATTATGTGTGGATATGTGCTAATTGTTTGAGTTCTTTGTGTATGGTTCGTACTCGATCCTCTTCACAAGAACCTCTACACTACGACCCCGATTTGGAATTGAACTGTAAAAGGGCTATGATGCTTTTGTTGGAAAGTGTGAATAATAACCCTCCCGGTGACCATTTCGTAACATCTTCTACCTCAATGGATCATCCCGAGGAGCAAGAAGGTGAAATTCTGGGAGGAGTGCCTCAACATCCTCCCATTCAAGGGAGGAACATCCCAGTGAGGGAAATTCCAATGCGGGAGGCTATAGCTCCCAATCTTGAGCACCAACCTATATGCATCACATATCCGGCGGTTGGAGCTCACGGCCATTTTGAGTTAAAGTCGGGGTTGATACACTTGCTACCGTCCTTCCTTGGTAGGAAAGGGGAAGATCCTAACAAGCATCTCCTTGATTACTATATGGTGTGTAGTGGGATGCTTCCCGATGGAGTGAACAAGAGGCTCTATATGTTGAAGGCCTTTCCGTTCACATTGCTAGATGCTGCAAGGGATTGGCTACATTATCTTACTCCCGGGAGCATTACTTCTTGGATTGAATTCAAGAAAAAACTTCTCTCCAAGTACTTCCCAGCCTCAGAGCCCGCTGTTTTGAAGAAGGACATTAGTAACATCATCCAATGGCATGAGGAGTCTTTTTACGACTATAAGGAGAGGTTCAAGAAACTTCTTGTAAGTTGTCCATACCATGACTATTCGGATGGGGACATTATCTACTACTTCTACAATGGTCTTCTTGATCAAGACCAATGGCTAGTGAGTGGAGCATGTGGTGGTTCTCTTGGAACCAAATCCTTGAGGGAAGCTATGGAGCTTTATGAAGAGCTAGCCGAGGAATCAATAAACTTTAGCTCGAGGGCCAATTTGAGAAGGCAAAATCCCAACCATTTGAATACTTCTTCCAACCATGGAAAACTTGAAGACCAAGTTTCTAATCTCGCTTCTATGGTGAAAGCCTTGATGAATCAATCCAGGGAAAAAACTCATGTTAAGTCTTGCGGGATTTGTTCTTTTCCGCATCCTACGGATGTATGTCATACTTTGCAAGATGATTATGTGGAATAAGTGAGTGTCATGGGGTGGAAAAGAGGTCAAGGGTACCAAAACCAAGGGTACCAAGGAGGTGAAGGGTATCAAAACCGTCCTTACAATGCTGCTAACCAAGTTTACCAAAACCTTCATTATGGGAATGCACAAGGCGGCCAAAATGTTCAACCTTACCATCCTCTTCAACAACCATATCGGCCACCATAACCGCAATACCCAAGGCTTGGTGATAAGCCCCACAATCAAGGCGAAAGTTCGGGGATGTCAAACCAAGAGATCATGCAAGCTATTGGAAAGTTGATAGTGTGTGCGAACAAGTATGAAAAGCACCAAGAAAAGACCGACCTTATCTAGAGATGCAAATGAGCCAAATGGCTCAAATTTTGAGTCTAATGGAGGCTAGATATTGGGGAAAACTTCCATCTCAACCGGAGCTCAACCCTCGTCCAAATGTGAGTGCCATCTCATTGAGGAGTGGAAAGGAAGTGAGGGAGCCCCAAGGCAAGATTCTTGTTGAGCGGGTGGTTGAAAAGGAAGAAGATGAAGAGAAGAAGGATGGCGAGTTAGCCGATAAGAAGAGGAATAAAGTAGAATAATTTGAGGAAGAGAGCTTCATGCCAAGGCCGGGATCAAATCCCAGGTCTGAAACTTCTTATTTGCGCTCCCCGTGTCGTTTGGCACGACCCGTCTGCTTAGAAACTTTTTGATTAGAAAAATGGCAAGGTTCATGCTATTTTTCACACCCCATGGACTGGTCTTCACTTTTGGAACTTGAAACGGTGTAGGCATTGGATACATGTACCATCATCAGGATCCACACGGGTAGGGGCGTAGATCCCCATGTGGCAAACAGTGCTGAGGACTCTTCAGTGTTTTCCAACCATTCTTGTCACCTGGGTCACATTCATTGGGCACAATTCATGAATAAGTGAGGGGGAGGGGCACCCTCATGGTGGTATTTTAGTTGGGTTTGGTTGATGACTATTTCCCTTTCCCTTATTTTTCCCTCTTTAATTTCAAAAACTAACTTTGCTAGTTTGTTTCGAAAACATTTTTTTTGGTGTGAGGGAACCATTTTTTGTTTTCTTGGGGATGTTTAAAAAAACTTTGGTGGTATCAATTTTTTTTGATCATATTCAAGGCGTATGAATCCTGTCTTTGGGGCATTTTGTGCTACACAAAAAAGAAAAAACCTGTTTTAAAAACGATAAAAAACCCATCTAAGGCTTGGCTAGGTTGAAAAATCTAGACAAAATGACAAGCCATGGTGTAGGAAAAGATGACAGGTGAGCTCAATATGTGTGTAAAGCTAGGATGAAAACCCAAAAGGGCTCTTTGGAAAAATGAGAGAAATTGATAGAAAATGGAAACTTTAAATTGAACATGTCCTGGATTCAGGAAGGTCATCGACGTACCTCTGAAAGATACAATTTATAATCCCTAAATGCTTACTAAATACAATTAAGTAGATAGTGGAAAGTCGAGGTCGTCCACAGAGAAGATGGATTTTCCTAAGCATTTACACATATAAGGTTGGATATAAGAATGTAAAGAGGGGGTTTTTGGTTTGGTTTTTCTAAGTTATAAATTTAAAGACATGATAACTAGCAAAGTCAAGTAACTATGCTAATCATGTAATAAGCTAACAAAAAGATATAAAAAGTACAAATGGAAAATCCTTGAGGGCAATTGATCTCTACTTCCAAGCCTCTTATATATCCTTGAACATATAACATATTCCACTCTTTCACTATTTGTTGCAAAGATAAATATTTTACCCTTCTTTGATAGTAGTTTACAAGAGTGAATTCGACATCTCCCGCTAAACCTCACTAATGACCCTTTTAGTTGTTCATCGCCTAACAGTATCCCATTAATGGCAGTAAGTACGAAGAATCAACAAGCTTGGTAACACTTATAAATACTAAACTGTGTCTAAGCATTGAACCAATTCATGCATTTACACAAGATTAGTCAACAACGTTCAACGTTACTAAACTTCTCTCATTTGCTACACAAAACAAACATGACAAAGAATTTAACATTATCACATTCATCTAGCATTTATCAAATAAAAAAAAATTATAATCTCCAAGTCATTCTCTTGGATTTCATATCAAAAGAAGGGAGAATTATCTAATTTCTCCAAACCCTAACACATAATCATACAAGCAATTTATTTGCTCAAACTTCCAATATCATTAATGGATTTAACAACACAATTCAAGCACAATAAATACACAATAGCAAAGCACTAAATAGCTTACATGTAGATCTCAAGACATGGGTTTGGAAGCCTTAATCAATTACTCCCAAGGTTATGTTTAGCTTCTAGAACCCATACTAATTTTAAAAAGCAAATCAAACATGAATTCAAGATTAAACTAAGATGGAAAAGATGGAAAAACTAGGGTTTTAAGGTTCAGAATTGGGAGAGAAAAACTGAGGAAAAAAGAGAATCGTAGTCAGTATTTATAGTACAAAAAGTCCAAAAAGTATGTCTAAGCCGCGGACCGTCGTGACTCGTGACACATTCGTAATGACTCGCGATGGGCAGAGTACCATCGCAATTGTAACACATTCGTCACGACTTGCGATGGTCAGAGTACACTGCTCTCAAATGTTGTCTTCTCTTCCCTTCCTCGGGTTTTCAATGTCTTCAAAATGTAGTCTTCATGGTATTTAAATCATCAAAGATAGTCTTCAGAGGCTTCAAAGTCTTCCAATGTTTACCTTGTCACACAAAACCCCCCTAGAAGAGTAATAAAAGCGTAAAGTCGCTCCTAACTTTTCTTAGAGAATTTCAAGCCAAAATACCACATATAAGTGAGTCCAAAAAGTCCCAAAATAACTGTATAAAATGGACACACCAAATATCCCCACACTTGATCCTTACTCGTCCTCGGGTATGAAAAATTCAAGCCCAAGAACAGTCTTACATATCCAAATCCTAATACTAATATTACCCCAAATCAAAGCCTCACAAAAACTCTCAATATCATAAATCCCAAAATCAAAGATCAAATGAGAATTATTTTCTTCACACAACCACTATCCTTAAATCTAACCAAACCTACTACCTATCAATTAATTACTAACCACAAAAACACTTCAAAGTCCCAAATAGATAATCCTAATATTCCATGGAATAAAATGAAGTTCAAACCATATGATAAGTTTTAACACATACTTCACTTCATAATAATATATTAACCAAAACGAAGTAAACAAGGAATCATGATTTCTAACCCTACTTTGTTTTCCCCCACTATGTTTTCCAATCCCAAGAAGTCCTATAATGTTAGGCTACCCAATCCATCCATATATCAACCGCAACATTATGACTCCATGGACGATAAATGAGTAGATTTTTATCAAATTTTTGTTTTTGTCTATTTCTCTTATTTTCCTAGGAGACCTTTCGGGTTTTCATCCTAGCCACACATCATATTTCTTAGGCTCACATCTCACCCACATTTAGCCTCTCATTTTTACCTAGGCCGCCCTTTCACCCATTGTTGCCTAAATTGCCCTCTCGGTTTTTCAACTTAGCGGGTTTATTTTTATTATTTTTTCCTTAAAATTCCAAAAGCAATAAAACTATTCATAAAAGTTTCACTAGTGTGTAGAAAATACATCCGGAGAAATAAACAAACATCCCAAAAGTAATGCAAAATAGCTACCAATAGTTATTCCCTTAGCACACTGGAATAATACATCGCTCTCAATGTATACAAAACAGGGAAAATCACAATACATAACAAAGTAGGGGGGTAAGTGAAAGATAAGTGCTCACAATCCCTGCTGTGCGGATAAACTACTATGTTCGTGCCACTACTGATACAGAGTCATCCACTCTTCATTCCATTGGGGTCACTCCCTACGTCGCGCTTCTCCAGGATCCGGTCTTATGTGGCCACCAGCTGGTGCCTGTATCTCCCACACTTTGGATACGAGCTAATCAATCTCTTCATCCATATCCAAAAGGTTCTGCGACATGTACAAGTTGTGGTCGTAGATCACTTCGTGCATTATGTAGAAGAAATCAACAGTGGCTGCTGAGGGTGGCTGTGACTACTCTGATCTCCCTACATCGGGTCTAGTTGAGGGTACTGCTGAGAAGGCTGTGGTGACTTATGCTGCATCGGCTCATACTATGTTGGATCCATCGCAAAGGTATATAAAACTTATCAGACTGAATGGGGAGGTTTCGAAGCTCCCGCTCAAAACCCCCATCTGCACTCCTGATCTGGCTTGATCGCCAAATCCGTCACCAGTGTGTCCCACTTTAGCTTTATACGCTAGGGCTGTAGAGGCTTCATGAAAGGGACACATCTTGCCCCGTACAACCACTGGAATGATTGTGGGTCTGCGGTGGTCTTGATCAAAATTAAGTTAACCATTCGGGTCAACGTGAACTATAAGATAATCATC
Organism: Rubia tinctorum; assembly: GCA_032355605.1. Taxonomy (NCBI): domain Eukaryota; kingdom Viridiplantae; phylum Streptophyta; class Magnoliopsida; order Gentianales; family Rubiaceae; genus Rubia; species Rubia tinctorum. The sequence goes on from JAULKM010013174.1 coordinate 5,757, forward strand.
GACCAAGACGGTGAAGGCCATCAGGTAACTGAATGTGTAGATGCCCTACCAAAAGAGTGATCATGCCCCAGCCAAAATTTCCCCCTTATCCTTCTTTGCTGCCTCCAAGATCCTAGTAACCCATAAGTCCATCAATCCTTTGTATCTCGTTCCCTCCCTGGTCAACTCCCACAAAAACTAGATTTCATCATTAGGGACATTTGTCGCCTCAGCATGACAAAATAGAGTGAAGGATAGGAGGCGATGTACATACCAAAGCACTGGATGAATGATAGTATTGTTCTTGTCCCTAACATTCAGCACCTTCCTGGTGATAGCGTTGCAGAATAAGAAGCTCTCCTCCATAGTGGGTGTATGCCTCTTCGGATCAAGCCTCGCCCGGATCTCTGAAGTATCCCACCCAAAAACTACCTCAATGTCCGAGAGGCTCATCTTATATGAGCGGTCATTCAGGTGGAACTGAATGAAACTCTCGCATGGAACCCCACCCACCTCTGTATTTGTCTTAAACGTGGATAAGAACTCCAGGGTGTACCTCTGGTAAGTGAGCACTCCTCAGGATAAGAATCCTCCCATACTTTCTTTGTCAAGGAGGCATAGAACTTGTGGATAAAATGTCCCATCTTTGAGCGTAGACGCCAGTGATTGACGCAATCTCATGAATCTGTCAAAGATAAGTGGTTGTGCAGGCTCAACTTCTGGAGGAGGAGGTGGAGATGGGGTAGAAGGACCTGCTCTCGCTCTCTTCTTCGTGGCCATGTCTATTCAATACAGCAAACTACATCAGGTGTAAAGGGAAATAAGAGATAATCACTTGGATGGTACTTCAAAAGAACATATATTTACAACTAACATGCAACTTATAGAAATAAGCAAAATGCATGTAAGTCCATGTGCACATGTTTCATTCCCATTGTAACACTGATTATACTATGCCAAAATAATAAAGTTGTCTATCTTAAGAAAAGGTAAACTAAAGTCAAAATCTGGCCAAAATTAAACTAACCTGATCTGAACGAAACTAACCTAATCAAAGCCAAACTAAATCACAACCTAATTCAAAATCACAGATAGAATGACAACCAAAATTACAGCCAAAATCAAAATCACAGCCCAATCACAGCTAACATCACATTCATTGACTAATCACACCCTAGATCCTAAGTCAAACTCGCCGGTAAAATTACAGCACAAATCATCACAATTGACAGCCAAAATCAGAATGACAGCCTGAATCACAACAAAAATCACAGCCAAAAAATCATAAAACCAACATCCCACATCATCCATATCAGTCCAACCATTGAATAGATTCATAGAAATCGGTTCACAAAAATCATATTCATATCACCCAAAATTCACAGAATTTAGCACAATTTCAAAATCAAAAATCACATTTTCAACGAATATCACAATTGAAAAGAAAAGAGTTGAATAAATGTACCATTTTGGAGCCTAGGATGGATAATTAACCGAACCCACAACAAGAAGGACCCAAAATTTTGAAATTCCCAAAATATAGGGTTTTGGGTTTAGGATGATTTGTGATAAATGGGATGATTTTGGATGAATGGGGATGATTTTGGATGATTAGAGGTTAAAAAGGGAGGAACCGACCATTTTAAACAATGAATTCCGGCTAGAATTTGGGGAAAGTGGTGGAGGAGGCCGGCGTTGTGGTGGAGAAGAGAAAGAGTGTGGTGGCAGAAAGGAGATGGAACAACAACCTTGCCTTGGGGCTCTCTCACTTCCTTTACACTCCTCAATGAGATGGAACTCACATTTTGACGAGGGTTGCGCTCTAGTTGCGATGGATGTTTTCCCGAATCTCTAGACTCCATTCGACTCAATATTTGAGCCATTTGGCTCATTTACATCTCTAGATTTTTTATACTAGAGTCAGTCTTCTCTTGATAATTCTCATGTCAGTACAAATAGTCAAGTTCCCAATAGCTTGCATGATCTCTTGGTTTGACATCTCCAAACTTTTACCTTGATTATGGGGCTTATCCCCAAGCCTTGGGTATTGCGGTTATGGTGGCCGGTGTGGTTGTTTAGGAAGATGGTAAGGTTGAAAATTTTGGCCCCCTTGGGCATTCCCATATCGAAAATTTGGGTGAACTTGGTTAGCCACATTGTAATGCCGGTTTTGGTAATCTTTGCCTCCTTGGTAGCTTTGGTACCCTTGGCCTCCTCACGACCCCATAACACTTACTATCTCCACATAATATTCTTGCAAAGCCAGACATGAATCCATTAGATGTGGATAAGAACAAATCTCGCAAGACATCACATGAAGTTTTGCCTCGGATTGAGTCATCAACGCTTTTAACATAGAGGTGAGATTCGATACCTGGTCTTCAAGTTTTCCATGGTTGGAAGAAGCACTTGTGTTGTTGGGATTTTGCCTCTTCAAATCAGCTCTCAAGCTAGAGTTTCTCGAATCTTCGACTAGCTCCTCATAAATATCCATAGTTTCCCTAGAGGATTTGGTCCAAGAGAACCACAACATGCTCCCCTAACTAGCCTTTGATCTTGGTCAAGAAGACCATATAGAAGTAGTAGACTGAATCCCCATCCTAACAGCCATGATACAGACAACTACCAAGAAGGTTCTTGAATCTCTCCCAAATGTCATAGAAGGACTTCTCATGCCATTGGATGATTTTGCTTATATCCTTCTTCAAGATGGCGGATTTTGAAGCCGGGAAATATTTGGAGAGAAACTTCTTCTTCAACTCAATCCAAGAAGTAATGCTCCTGGGTGGAAGATAATGGAGCCAATCTCTTGCGGCATCTCACAAGGTGAACATGAATGCCTTCAATATGTATATCTCCTCATTCACTCCTTCAGGAAGCATCCCACTACAAACCATATAGAAATCAAGGAGATGTTTGTTTGGATCTTCCCCTTGCCTACCAAGGAAGGATGGTAGAAAATTAATCAATTCAGATTTTAACTCAAAATGGTCGTGAGCTCCAACTGCCAGATATGTGATGCATATTGGTTGGTGCTCTAGATTGGGAGCCATAATCTCCCACATTGGAGTTTGCCTCACAAGGATGTTCCTCCCTTGAAGGGGAGGATGTTGAGGTATTCCTCCAGGAATTTCACCCTCTTGCTCCTCGAGATAATCCATTGAGGTATAAGATGTTGCAAAACGGTCGCTAGGAGGGTTGTTATTCACACTTTCCAATGAAAGCCTCCCAGCCCTTCTCAAGTTCAACTCTAAATCGGGGTCGTAGTGTAAGGGTTCTTGTGAAGAGGATCGAGTACGAACCATACACCAAGAACTTGAATAATACGTCTCCAAGACAAACAAAGATAAAATAAAAACCAAATAAAAGTAAACTAACAAATATTCACAACTAGCACATTTTCACACATAATACGCTCAAACACTTAAAAATATATGCCCTATCCCCGACAGCGGCGTCAAAATTTGGGAGGTCATCTCTGTACCTCTCAAAGATACAATTTGTAAGCCCTAAATGCTTACTAAATACAATTAAGTAGATAGTGCCAAGTTGGGGTAGTGTACAGAGAAGAGGGATTTTCCTAAGCGTTTACACATATAAGGTTGAATATAAGCCTAGATATAGATGTATGCATATATAGATAAAAGCATGTATAGAGATGGGTTTTGGTTTGGTTTTCCTAAGTTATGAATTTAAAGACAAAATAACTAGCAAAGTCAAGTAACTATGCTTATCATGCAATAAACTAAGAAAAAAGATATAAAAACTATAAATGACAAATCCTTGGGGGCAATTGATCTCTACTTCCAAGCCTCTTATCTATTCTTGAACATATAACCTATTCAATACTTTCACTACTTATTGTGAAGATAAAACTTCTACCCTTCTTTGATAGTAGTTTACAAGAGTGAATTCGACATCCCTCGCTAAACCTCATTAATGACCCTTTTAGTCGTTCAACGCCTAAAAGTATCTCATTAATGACATTAAGTACGGAGAATTAACAAGTTTGTTAACACTTATAAACACTAAACCGTGTCTAAGCATTGAACCAATTCATGCATTTACACACGATTAGTCAAGAATGTTTAATCTTACTAAACATCTCCTATTTACTACACAAAACAAAAATGACAAAAAATTCAACATTATCACATTCATCTAGCATTTATCAAATCATCAACAATATTAGAAGCTCTAATTTATGATCTTGGATTCCATATCAAAGGAGATGAAAATTAGCTACTTTCTCCAAACCCTAACAAACAATCATACAAGCATTTCATCTACTCAAACTTTCAACACCATTAATGCATTCAACAATCAAATTCAAGCCCAATAAATACACAATAGCAAAGCATTAAATAGCTTACATAGAGGTCTCAAGAAACGGGCATGGAAGCCTTAATCAATTGTTCCCAAAGATATTACTAGCCTAGATAATCAAAACCCATAACATAGAACAAAAATCTATTAAGAAACAAGAAGAAAGTGAAGGAGAAGGTGAAAAAACTAGTATTTTGAAGCCCCAAAGTCGGGCCAAGAAGGATGAGGAATGGGTGGATGAAGTGCTATTTATAGTACAAGAAAAAGAGGAGTAAAAAGCAAGTTACAGGTCATCTGTCGTGACCCGCGACAATTCCCTCGCGCTCGCAACAGAGTGCAGTCCAGCTCTTAGCTCTTTTTTTTGCTTCCTCCGGGTGAACCGTTGATCCGTTTGGAGAGTTCTTATAGTTTATTATATAGTAATCAAGAAGAATAATCCAATGGTTCCATTTTTGGAGGCTGGTTCTTCTCGAATAATTCTCAGAACCCTGCTTCAAAACATAGATCATTCTTCATCCTCTACTTTGCTCTCCTTCTTCATTTTATATTCTACCACTTTGTAAGTGGCCTTTATTACTCTAACATTATTGTGAATGGCCTTCTTCAATGATAGTATCAAGATAAGCTCACATGTAAGTCTTCAAATCTTTAAAGATAGTCTTCAAAGTCTTCAAGGTCATCCAACAGTTACCTTGTTACACAAAATCCTTTAGAAAAGTAATAAAAGTACAAAGTCACTCTTAAATCTCCTTAGAGAATTTCAAGGAAAAATTCTACACATAGAGCACAAAAGTTCACAAAAGTGAATCCAAAAAGTCCCAAAATAACCGTATAAAATGGACACAACAGATTCTCATTTGTGGCTTTTTCGGTGGAATAAGTTAGCTTCACACTTACCTAATACACATTGACTTTTTTTTTATTTGGTGGGATAGGTTAATTTAGCTTCTTCAAGGAGAGTGAGAGTTGTAAGATTCTTATATCATCGGGGGAACTGAAGTAGCTTAGGAATAGGGTTGAATGTATTGGTTAACTTATCCTTGCAAGCTACTTTCCTCGTGGATCTTGATGTGTCATATTATACCAATATTTTGGGGATATTTTATACTCATTTTGGTAGGCTTTTTTGCTTTGGATACTCTATTTTTCCTTGAAATTCTATTACTAGAGTTAAGAGCAACTTTATCGCTTTTGTCACTTGTAATAAGGATTCTGTGAGATGGGATAATTGTTGAATATTTGAAAACCTTGAAGACTCCATTCTGAAGACTATGAAGACTTTAGAAAACCCGAAAAGAGGAAGAGGAGACAACTACATGAAGACCAAAGAGTAGAAGTCACTTGAGGGCAGAGTATTCTGGCCGTCGCAAGTCACGCGTCAGCCCAGACTTACTTTTTGGGATTTTGTACTATAAATACTCATCACTTTTATATTTCTTCCATCATCTTCTTCCTCATGATTCTGAACTACAAAACCCTAGGATTTCTTCTATTTCTAACTTAGTTTCTTCTTGAATTCATGGTTGATTTTCTTTTGTTAATTAGTATGAACTCTAGTGGCTAAACATAACCTTGGGAGCAATTGATTAGGCTTCCAAGCCCATGTCTTGAGATCTATTTATAAGCTATTTAATGTTTTTCTATTGTGCATTTATTGTATTAAAATGGGTTGTTAAATTCATATATGATATTGGATGTTTGAGTATATGAATTGCTTGTATGATTATGTGTTAGGGTTTGGAGAAAGTAGATAATTGTCCCTTCTTTGATATGAAATCCAAAAGCATGAGTTAGAGCTTCTAATTTTGTTGATGATTTGATGAGTGCTAGGTTAATGTGATAATGTCGAATTCTTTGTCATGTTTATTTGTATAACAAACGAGAGGAGTTAACGAGCATTGAACATTATTGGCTAATCTTGTGTAAATGCATGAATTGGTTAAAAATGCTTAGACACGTTGTAGTGTTTATAAGTGTTACATGGCTTGTTAATTCTTCATGCTTAATGCCATTGATGGGATACTTTTAGGCGTTGAATGACTAAAGGGGTCATTAGTGAGGTTTAACTAGAGATATCAAATTCACTCTTGTAAACCACTATCAGAGAAGAATGGAAGATTTATCTTCAGAACAAGTAGCAAAGGTGTTTAATAGGTTATGTGTTCAATGATAGATAGAAGGCTTGGAAGTATAAGTCAATTGCCCCAAGACTCCGTAATCCGTACTTAATCTCATTTTAGTGATCGTATGCTTTATTAGTTTAAATTTTCTTTAAATTGCTAACTTAGAAAACCAACACAAAAAAACCCCCTCTTTATGTTTTTTATATGTACGCATATATCTATATCTAGCATAATGTTTACCATTATATGAGAAAACACTTGGGAATATCCACTGTGTCTGTGGATGACCCCGACTTGCCACTATCTACTTTATTGTAGTTAGTAAGCAAAAAAGGCTTAAAAATAATATCTTTGAGAGGTATAGCGACGACCTCCCAAATTTTGGCACCGCTGCCGAGGAAGAGGCTTTTATTTTTTAGTGTTTTGGTATATTATGTGTGTGTATGTGCTAGTTGTTTTTATTTTATTTTCTTTTTGGCAATTTTTGTTAAGAGTAGGTATTTCTTAAGTTCTTGGTGAATTTTACCGAGAATCCTTGCAATATCATTCCGACTTTTTGAAACAATAATGGAACATCTCACCTTGAGGGACCTCATGATAAAAAGAGAGGCTTAACGAGCTATATTTTGTGGGATTTGTCATTCCAACCATCCTACCCAATGTTTCTATATGTTGAGGGATAGACACTATGAGGAGGAAAGAGCTGTTGGTTTTGAAAGCCAATGGTATTATGAAGAGTGCTATCGAGAGAATGAGTTTGATTGTTTTTAAGGGCAAGAAGTTCAAGAATTGTATCCGTACCACGATTATGACAATCTGAAGTGGAGTGGTAATCCAGATTTGTGGTATGAGAATGAGCTAAAAAACCAACGCTACGAGAAATGTATTTATCCCCCACCACCTTTCACCATATCCCAAGACCAAGCCCAAGAAGAAGGTTATAGTTTGACTAATGCGGAGATCATGGATACATTAGACAACTTAACCAATTTAGCCAAGAATAATGAGGAATGGGAAGCTCAAACTTCCTCAAGAATCGAGGCTTTGGAGGGGCATGTGAGTAAAATGATGGAACCAGTGATCCGTTTGGAAGCTTGTTATTCTGAAGATACACTATCCCAAGTCGAACTCAAAGATACGGTGAGTGAGGTCACCTTGACAAATAAGATCATGTTCGAATGGGATGAGGAGTTGGTGGTTATATCCAATGAAGTTGAGGAAGAGGTGATCATACTACATCCGTTGCCATCATCACCCTTACCCCCACCTAGTGAACCAACTCCACCATTTTTGGAAGTTTTGAAGGAGATGAGAGAGGAGCAAAATGACTATGCCAAGCCTCCGAACCATCCAACTCCTTTAAAACCAACTCCACCTCCACAAGAATTTCGTCTTGAAAGTTTTGTAACCCCACCTTTCAACTTTTGGATTCTCATGGTGAAGGGGTTTAAGCCTTCACCATATGAGTAGCATTAGGGTTTTGTCGAGGACCTTAAACATACGGAGCTAAGTCGCGCCGACGACGTAAATAAATTTGGTTTTCATTATGGTTTTGGTTTTTATTTTTATTATTATTTTATCATGATATTTTCACGGTGTGTTTCCAAGATGTTTCAGCAAAGATGAAGTGCATTGCATTAGAGAAGATGAAGGAATGATAGCCTTGAGAAAGGGAAGAAAGCTTGGAATGATGGTAGGGGAAAATTTAAAACTCCCAGTTCTAGTCCGTCGTGAGCGCGAAGACATTGTTGCAAGTCGCGATGACCCTGTTGAGAGTCGCGACATGTCTATCACGATTGCAAAAGCATTCCAAAATTTTCTCAACTTTGAAACTTCCAGTTCCAAAATTTTGCGATCGCGACAAAGACCATTCGCGGTCGTGATACTCTGTCTTGAGTTACGACTGTGTGGTCGCGATCGCGACAACTTCCCCAGGGAATTGAATCATTTTTATTCTTCTTCTTCTTCTCTATCAATTAATCCTAAGAATCACCAAACTTCAACACATTTCTCCACCATCTTGCATATGTAGACAAGATCATTCTTGCATCTTTATTGTTATGTTTGTTGATTGTAGTGTACCAACTATATCATTGTGACTATGATTGTTAAATTCTATAATGATGCTTGGATAATTTTTTATATATGTTAGATATTTTTATTGGATGATTTCATAGTGGCAAATGTGGGAGGTCGTCGCCGTACCTCTCAAAAATACAATTTATAAGCTCAATATGCTTACTAAATACAACTAAGTAGATAGTTTGGCAAGCAGGAGTCGTCCACAAAGAGGAGGGATATTCCTAAGAGTTCATGCATACAAGGGCGAGTATAGTCCTAGATATATATATATATATATATATACATAGATATAAAAGCAAGTAAAAAGGGGGGGTTTTTGGTTGGTTGGTTTCCTAAGTTATGAAAGTAAAAACAACAAAACTAGCAAAGTCAAGTAACTATGCTAATCATG
>JAULKM010013184.1:0-14657 GCA_032355605.1 Rubia tinctorum
TCCAGGACCGTCAGCTGATCACGATACACTCTGAGAACGTGCATCGGAGATCGGGAACAGTCATATCGAGCTCTCCACCTGCGAAGGGCAGATTGAAGATCAGTAGGTGGTGTTATTTAAGAAAAAACTGGGGGTTATTAGTTTTCCAGTTACGGAATACGAACCTGGACCCAATTGCATGCAAGTTGTTGGTTAGTGGCAGTCTCCTGGCGGGACAAATGCTCGGTATTCTCTCCCACGCCCACAACTTGTAGGAAAAAAGGAATGCAATTACTGTGTCAGGTCCGAATACAAAAATGTTTAACATGAAGAAGGTGTTTTAGAAGCAAATGTTACCTGTAGAAAGACGACCGGGCAGGATATTGATTTCGTCGGGGGAATGGCGGCATCACATAAGCTTCTGTACAAGTGTACCAGAATAGCACTGCCCTAACTTAATTGGTGAGTCGTTCCTAAGTACATGATCGTCGTCAAGTACACGAGGGGGATCTGATACCCCGATGTGTCAGACATAAGCATACTTCCAAGCAATAGAAGAATGAAAACCCTCGCCCGTTGCTGATAATCAACATCCGTTGCAGGAATAGGAAGCGGACTACACAGCACATCACCTAACAACGAGGCTCTCACACGACCTCCCTTGATGGTATTATCGGGGGGGTGTTGCCCCTAAGTAGTCGGCGCATAAGGTCTGCCACTATACTGTTGTCCTCCTCCTATCGTGACCTGTGATGGGGATCCCATCGATTGGCAGACCCCAAATCACACCCACATCCTGCAACATCATTGTCGCCTCGCCTACAGGAAGATGGAAAGTGTGGGTCTCCAGTCTCCATCGGTCGACCAACGCGGTGATCAGCGAATGGTCAATCTGGATTGGCACTGAATCCAAGAGGCCCTGAAAGCCAACCGCACGGACGTAATGCATGACACCGTCAGGGAGCTCAACTTCCCAATAGGCCTTGTCACAATGTCGGACCTGCAAGGCTGTATCATCCCAGTTCCCCTTGAATATCGCACGTGCACGATGCTCGTGCAGAAAGAGCAATTCCTCGTCGATTGGCCCGGGATGATCCATGGCGTACCCTTGCATACATTGTAAGACATGTCATCAGTAGGTGAAACAAATAGTAACGGTGTTGAATTGCTACAACATTGTAAAAAATCATAAATGGTCACAGTACAGTAATAGTAATCGATACAGTAATAGTTACAGTAAAGCATTGTCATAGAAATATAAGAAAACTTCAATACATAAATATCCCTAACAGCCGCAGAAACAGAAAAATGATAAAGACAAAGGTAAACAAACGCAGGCCTACAAAAAGTATGCTAAGCAGGCCGTCGACCACGAACCCTTCCACGGACACCAGGCAGTCTCTCGTCCATCTGATTCCTTATTCTTCTCTCCGCAAATTGGCCGCGTCTCCTGTCGCGAAACTTCTCAATGCCAGGGACCAACGTCCAGTGCGCGGGTTGCCACATTGTTGGGTCTCACAGGCACGAAACCAACACTATATTGCGACACGAAGGTGGTCGTGTGATATGCCTTGTCGCAAAGGTTGATGGGATTGTCACTCCTTCTTTGATAGACAGCCAAGGCATGCGAACAAGGCAGCCTAAAAATTTTCCATTCACGACAGCTACATTGTTTCTTCAAAAATTTCACAGTATAATGGCGTGCCCCCACGCTTCCATCAAAGGACCTCGTCTGAACTCCGTAGAATTATAAGGTGTGATCATACACACTGACAATATGACCACGACCCCTGTTGTCGTTCATTTGGAACTTTTTCCAGATGCTACTGGGCAAAACAGAACTGCAATTACAGGTTGAATCGTTAACTTCTTGATCAAATGCATATGTACATAAACTTGTGTAACATGTACGTACCTCCAGTTGGTGGCTTCTGCTAACCTTTGGGCAAACATTTCCACTGTTCTTTCAAAGGTTGCATTAATGCAGGCAGTAATCGGGAGATGTCTCGCCCGCCTCAAACAATTTTTGTAGCTCTCGGACATGTTGGTTGTAAGAATACCCCACCGCCGGTTTCCATGGAAGACGAGACTCCACTTACTGCTATCATGTTCTTTCAACCATTCCCAGGCATCAGGCTCTAGCTCTTCCAACTCCGCCTTGTACTCTCACCATTTTGTTACAGTCTCGCATTGCCAAGCTGCCAGACCAAAGTCTTCAAATGCGCATTTTTGAACTTCCCGTTTCCCGCACTGAGGAAATTAGACTGAAAATGCCTCAGACAAAAATGGTGATACCCAGCCGGCTCCATCCATCCAGCAGTGTGTGCCATCGCATTCAAGATCCCCGAATGACGATCAGATATAACACATATGAACCTGGAATCATTACCTACCACATGCTGGCGCAACTTGACCGTGAACCATTCCCAGCTCTCATTTGTCTCAGAATCCACTATCGCATATGCGATGGGCAAAACGGCATCATTTGCATCGTGAACAATTGCAACTAGCATGGTGGAAATGTAGGCTCCTCTCAGAATTGTACCGTCAACACTAATCACATGCCTGCACAGTCGAAAGGCTTCTATAGCATGACCGAACGCCCAAAACACAAACTTGAACTTCCTATATCCAGGACCATGTACTTTATCAGGCATGTCAGCCCAATTCAAAACTGTTGTAGGATTTGCTCTGACCAGTTCATCCATGAACGTTGGCAGTCTCTCGAACGATTCCTCCCAGGTGCCGAAGGCCAAATCAATAGTCTTCCGTCGACCGTACCACGTCTTCTTGTAAGAAATGGTAACATTTAACTCCTTCTTTATATGCTCTATGACATCACTGACCCTTTAGGACGAGTTGGTCTCAACCTGATATCGAACGGAGCGAGTGATCATCATTGATGTAACATTTGTGTTACCATCCATTCGGCCAGCGCCAATACAGGAATAACTTCTTTTACATTTCGTGATCTCCCACATCCTATGTGAGGCCTTAATGCTGGCTCTGACCACCCACAAAAAAATGCCAGTTCCATCCACGGCTTCCCTGCATTTGGCGTACCATGTATGCGACTTGCTCTCAACAACACGGTGTTCCCTATTCATCATCGAACTCCACGTAGATATTTCCTGCACCAATTCCGGCTTTGTTTGGAATCTCATACCCAAATCAACTTCACTTTTCGGTTGAACATAGTTAGGAAGAATCCTGCCGCAGTCAGTCGGGTTATAGCCATCTTTCTCATGCTCACCATAATCCCTAAAGAATGCCCTCGTACTGGGATTCCACATTTGATGGAAAACAGTGGGGACATTGGTCGTGCACATCAACGAACGATCATCATCCCCTGGATTCGAATCGGTGGATAAGGAACGATCATCATCGTCCTCCCCTTCAAATTCCCCACCCTCATCATCCTCTCCCTCCACATCAAACCTGCCTGTGACAAGGTCACCACCAACACCGCCGGAGTTCGAAAGGCCGATTTCTCCGAGACAATTATCGTCGAAAATATTACGTTCATCATTATACCCACCATGTGGACTAGCACTCGTTGAGGGCACGATGGGCATACACAGCAGGTTGACTAGCCTGACCGGCTTCTCCAAACCATAGGGAATAAGTAGGTGTGGGAAATGGAGGGTAAGTTGTCGGTGAATAGTTTTGAACATTGCTCAACAACGACATGAACGTGCCTGGTCCGACATCACCCAGACGTTCTGCGCTAGTGTCAATCTTCTCCAACGTAATGTACAAATCCGCTGACGACAAAGACATTCCGTAAACAGTATCGAACAAGGTCTCCGTCGACTTGTCATCGTCCACTTCATAACATCGATAATAAATAGAAGATTCAATCTTCGACGGACAACGATAAAAGATTCTCAACAAAGACCCTTCATAAGTAATGCCAAGCCGTCTCACAATTAAATCAACTAATTCAGAGTGTCTTAACCTTCGCTTCGCAGTCACGTGTTTCTCAGCTACAGGGGGATCATAGTACACACTCACGTTCACATCATACTTAATAACACCCCCTCTATATAAGTACAACAACAAATTCATTGCACAACTGCAACGTGGTAGTAAACAACATTTAATCACCCACACAACAGAATATTACCCATCAATTCCGTAAAAAATGATGGATTACATGAAAACATATTCCTCATCACATGAACATGTGCACAACTAGCATGTCTAGTCTAGGATAAGGAAAAGTAAAACATACCCTTCCTATAGCAGTTGAGAACCTCTAGATACGAGTAATAATTGCACAGTATCGCACACCAATGATTCCCTACAAAATTAAGCATTTAACATAAATAATTAAGAGCACAAAATACAAATGTGAAACGCAATCAACGAAGATTCACCTTAAACAATAACATGCAACATGCTGAATTAGATCTTCTCCCTAGCGACTATAAAGCCTACAACATCAGTTCCAAATAATATAAGCAACAACCAGGGTCATATTAACTCCAACAAAACACAAATATGCCAATTGTTTTGCACGACACAGGTTACAACTTTCTCGTTCAACCACCAACCAAAAATACCTCAGTTGGGTTCCATAACACAATGTATATGAAACACAACTTTTCACAGATTATAACAACTCATGACGTATATTGCATATAAAAATTCTCCAACCTCCAATATAAAAATCAACAAACTCCAAATCCATGGGTGAAGGAAAAATGGACAAACTCTAATTTTTCGAAACAAACTAGTTACACAAAATTGGATACACAAAAAAAATTCAGTGATTAACTTAACGCTGCCACCGGAGGTGGCGCGTGCACATCACGCACACCTTATAGGACGGCGCGTGGCTTCCACGCGCGAACACGGGCGGCGCGTGTATTACACGCGTGGCGATTTCACCAACTTCCGGCACCACCAGCCAGCATTGTAGCCCGGGGAGACCTACAAGAAGGCCGTAGCATAATGGGGAGGTCAAAATTCACCCAAAAATGGAGTTGCAACCAAAATCCGAACCCAAAACATTACCTCCAACACACCTCCGGCAATAATCCAAATCGGCTAAGGGACCGATACCTCCGACTCGGCTGCCTGACAGAAACAAAGATGCTCCAGCAAGGGGTTAAATGGGAGGAAGAAAATTGGGAACAAGGAGAGTGACATGAGGGAGAGGAAATGGAGCATATTTATGGAGGTGGAGGACGCATTATGATAATGCGTCCTTATTAAAGTGGTCAAATTGACAGGCAGGGCAGGTTATGGCAAGTGAGGACGGGTTTCGGTATAGCGTCTTCTGCCATTGCAGAGAGAATGCATTACCGTAATGCGTCTCTTGTATGGCTAGGCGGTGAAATTAAATCCAAAATAGAGGACGCATTGCAGTAATGCGTCCTCACCCCATGCATCCCTGACCGTTTACTGTAGCCCCATTTCTATCATTTTCTCTACAGATTGCATACGATCTTGGTCAGAAATTAAATTCCAGTGACTGTGTGGTCTATTTGACTGAGCTCCGCATATTTTATTCTTCAATAGATGTCTCCAGTGAAAAAACTGTGAAAAGGGACAAGGGCTAGAAAGAGGGAGCAGATACCTCCCGCTCCAAAAAGGGGAGGACAGTCGATGCCGCTCCATCACCAATATTAGACAAAAAAACTCTTCTTCACTGAGGAAAATGAGAAATGTTTTGAAATTGTGAGGAACAGGAGGATAAAAGAGGTTAGAGCAATGTAGGCCGAGGACATGGAATGACTCCACTTGGACATTTTCCTTGAGTCATTCAAACCTTCGAGAATGATGAGGTTGACTTGTCTCAACAAGCCAACCTACAAAATGAAGGTCATAGAGTTCTACTACAATTTTACTCGTCTAACCAACACAAACTACCAGACAAGAGTAAATGGTGTGACCATGGTCCTGACGTTAGACTTAATCAATGAGGTGATAGGTTGCACATTTGGAGGAGGTGATCAGCTGGAGGTTGTGCCGATGCAAATATACAGCAGGAACTCGTGGCCTCCTAAGGCCAACGAGGATGATCCGGCGGGGGCTCTCGACCCCAACTGTATGGTGGAGAAATACTTTAAGATTAATGTGGGCAACGGGTTCAGCACGCCAAGGTCCGTCAGGATTGATGTATAGAATCTTGAAGAGAGGATGATGTACAACATCATTGTACAAATTCTTTTCCCGGCCGGACATCCTTTCAAGTGCACTATCAATGGGACCATCTTGTACTACCACATTTAGGAGAAGAAGGTAGTCGACATCGATTACACCATCATCAACGAGATGCACACGGTGTCCCTCGTGCCAAAGAGTCAGACCATGTCCTGTAGGAATGTCATCACTGCCCTAATGGAGAAGCAAAGTGTTAAGATCAAATCAACTATCAAGATCCAGTTGAGGTAATATGATGGGAACTAGTTCAATAAGAAGTATTGGCAGTGGGATGCGGGGACATGGATTGATCACAACGCCCTCAAGGGAAATCTTTATGTCCCAACAGCACTCCGTCAACACCCGTAGCAATGCATCGTGAAGTCGACACTCCTGTTCCACAATCAAGTATGAAATTCCATTTATTTCTAGCTCATTCTTATTGTTTATTTTTTAAATTGTAAACCTTTAATGAAATTAACAATCCATTTTCCCTAACAGGACTGAAGCGCAGTATATGGGCCATAATCATGAAGGACTTGGCAGAGACTAAGGCTCCGACGAATCGCACGAAACACCATATGCGCCAGTTGATGACCGACTTGGAAGACCTGAAGGCAATCTTTGTCGGTGCTATCAACGCACCTTAGATGGACCCCAGAATGGCTGCACATGGGTCTGAAGCACATCCCGATGAGGAGGAGGGCCCAGATGATAAGAATGATGCACTAGCCAACAGTTAAGATGAAACAGACTCCAATTGTGAGGAGACCAAGACTGGGTTTTTGAGATATGGGTTGGAGCATTTAAAAATGCCAAGTGACTGCGCCAGTTCGTCGGAAGAAGATCTCAACCCTCCCTTATCACCCCCACCCCTCCCCCATCTTGACTGCTATGTGTTGAATTGCTGATTGTGTGTTAATTATGATTGTATTTGGATTCTTTGAATTTTCTCCCTTTTGTGACATTGCATGATGTCTGTGGATTTTATGTTACCATTTGTATTTTATGGATTGTAATGGTTTTATTGATTTCGTGTTAATGGTTTTAGTTTAATACAAAATATGCGTTTGGCTGTTGTGAACTTGGAATGAGACCTTTTGATGGATCATTTCATGTTCTGGCTGAATAGGTTTAAAAGTGATGATTTTGAAGGAAAATTGTACCTATGCAATGTTGCACTATATTTTCACATCCTAAGGTCAGTAAGTTCGAGGGGTTGCCGACTTGCTGGCGACATCACATGAATTAATTGATTTAAGCTGATTTTGGTACTGACTTTGACCAATGGGCAGCTATGATATCGTCGTAACCAACTCATTTGCACATAATCATTCACCGACTACTGGTGTGACATCGACGACTCTGTTTCACAAGCATTCCCTTAAATTTTAATACAACGACCTGAAGTTTCCAAAGTCGCATAAGGCATGTCGTGTGAACCGATTTGTCCACCGACATGTGTGCGATGTCGATTATTCAATTTGCCTACATAATCATTGCTTCATTTTGTGTGATATAATGAATTAACATTGGATTCACCAATTACATTAAAACAAGGATAGTCTCATAAATATTCAACAAGGTTATTTAAAATGATGTCTAGACCTAAACTATGTCTTTTTCTTCCACTTCTTTGATTTGGGTGCCTATTAATCCACAAGTCTTTTTCGTGGTTTCTCCTCATAGCTAGCTCCACCCCAAATATCTCATCCCGCCCAATAGTACTCGTGATGGGTGAAATTTTTGGAATAATGTTAGATAGTGAAGATGGACAACAATGTCCCACAAAATTAACGTTTACCGTGAATGACCATTGATTTGCTTGAGTCACAAGGATCAAAATCATAAAACACCGGTGTAGCCTGGGAAGCAAGGATGTAAGGATCGCTAGTAGAACGAGTCCTGCTCAAATGGACGGTTGTAATGCCTAGGTCGTCCGCCGATACACCATCATTATCGTCAACCACTTGTATTTGAAAAGTGGTACCCTAAAATTATTGTAGAAGAGTTCCCATATTTCCTCAATCATGCCATAGTAAGACATGTTCCCATACATGGGATTCTTATCATTTGCGTTGCTTACATGTAAAGCTTCCACAACTACGCTAACACCACTATTTTGTGTAGCAGTATGTGTGTGTACCATTCAAGGGTTGAGAAGGTAAACCCATTCATGTCATAGTCTGTGAAGGAAATCGAAGTTTTAGAGGGAGTGAAGTCTAACCAATTCAAGGTAAACCCATTCATTTCTCTGACTACTGTATGGCGTAACCAGTCAATGAAAGTGTGATTGTGTTCAAAAAGTACTTGCTTCTCCGACCAACTTGGATGCCGCTCTTTGATAGTGGCCATGTGCATATCCAGGCTTGGGTGAACCACATCTGAGTTTTGAAAACCTTTTCCACCAACTCTGTCTGCATGGCATAGTTTTGGTACACCAACCGATTCTTCATTCTTCAAGAATTCCATACAATATTTTATCGCCTCCTCAGTCACATACCTTTGCACAATACAATCATCCAGATGACATTGATTTTTCGAATAACCTTTAAAAATCTTCATATACCTATCGAAGGGATACATCCATTGAAGATAAACAGGACCACATATCAATATCTCCCGTAAAATGTAAACTAACAAGTGCACCATGATGTCAAAGAATGAAGGAGGGAAATAATCATCTAACTCACATAACACGATTACTATTTCCTCGTGCAATTCCTCCAATTTCTGATGCCTAATCTCCTTACAACAAATTGCCTTGAAGAAGCGACACAACTGGATAATACACTTTCTGACATAAGTTGGAAAGATGGATCTGATCGCAACCAAGAGAAGTTCTTGAATCAAGCAATATGAATCCTGTGATTTCATACTACCCAATCTCAATCCCTCATCAGATACTATATTTTCTAACCTTAAAAGAGTAGCCCATTGGGACAACCATACCTTTGAGGCTGGAACATATCAACTCTTTCTCACCTTTTGAAAGCGTGTAACAAGAAGTGTGAAAGTACGTCTTCTATCCCTCATCTCCGGGAGCCAATTTTGGCTTGATTCCCATTTCAACCATATATTTCCTTGACTTCACTCCATCCCTTGTCTTACCTGAAATATTCATCAAAGTACCAACCAAACTAACACATACATTCTTGTGTGCACCTTTATGCATGTGTTCACCAATGCATTTGGCACACTTATTATCATGTTTTATTGGGTTGATTGTTATTTTTAGTTAGGTTTACACGGCAAAGGGTTTAGATAACCATTATTGGTTTTCTTGTCTAAATCCTGAGTTTTGTAGACTTAATTGAAACTAATGGACACTTTGTATTCACGAGCACCCTAGATTATCCTTTATGATCTTACAAGTAGGTTGCTCATGAGTAATTTTCATCATCATTTTGTAGAAGGCCATCCGTGAGGGTGGTAGAAAATATTTGAAGGTCGTTCGCAAGGATGGTAGAAGATATCGAAGGCTATTTGTGAGGATGGTAGTAGATTGAAGGAAATGGAATCCAAAGCATGGTAGTAGATGGAACTGAGGCTGGAAAGGAGGATTTGAAGTTCAAGAAGGTCAAGAATGGAAGACGGTGCCAATCGGCTGAATCAGCCTACCGACTGACCGCCCAACATGAGACTTTTCACAAACCAACACCAGCTATGCACAGTCCGTACAAAGTTGTTAGCATGGCCCATGAAACTTTACGCGGGCCATGCACATCCATGATGGACACAACAACAATGCTTCAAAATCACTCCCACACGGCTAACTATGGGCGCGGACCATTCCGATTTACAAGGTATGTGCCGTTTCAAGTTCCAAAAGTGAAGACCATCCCACGGGGTGTGAAAAATAGCACGGCCCACAATTTTTTCTGAAAATTTTACTTCCAACAGATAGGCCATGCAAAATAACACGGTCGCGCAAATCAGAGCACTAGCTCACGGCCCATGCCAGTCCTTGTGTCCCGCCCGGTACGAAGCCATAAGGCCCGTGTCAGTTTGTGTGGCCCATGCCATTATGTGGCTGTAGGATCCATGTCTTTCTGCATGCCCCGTGCTAGCATGGCCGTGCACAGACCGTGTTATTTTCCACTGGCTACGCAAAGTGCGGCTGCTAGGGTTTCTATGCCAGTTTTTGGCCTTTCTCAAAGCCCAATTCCCTAAACTATATATATGGTCCTATGTCTACTAGGGTTTAAGTTTATGCTCATTTTTAGACTTCAAGAGTAGACTACAGAGAGAATATTCTCTTTCTTCTCTCTAGGTTCTTTTCTTTTATTCTCTTTATTTTTATTTTCCCCAAAAGTGTTGAATCCAATGAAATACTTGGGTTCACTGCTTAGGGAGCAGTTTATTTACTTGAGGATTGTTTTTTAAATTCATGAATTAATGTTTGTTTTGTAAGATTCCCTAGATCTACCTATTTCTATGTGTTTGTGATTATTATGTTGGCTTGTTTTCCATGTTCTTGTTAATTGTATGATTGTTACTCTAACATTGGCACACACCGTAGTCTACTTTCATGTTGGTGCAATTATTGATACCCCCTGGGGAAGAAACCTTAATGTGCTTGGAGTAACGATAGTCCAGAACCGTGTGGGTGTGTGCACATGGGTTGCCAAGTAAACGTTACAATAGACTATACACTAGTAAGAAGGCGAGTTGGTCTGAAGAGTTACGAGTAGAAATAGCTAGAGCAGTAAACTAGGGTTAGCTTTGCAACCCTAGAGCCATTGATAAAATGCTTAACCCCCTTTGCCTTTTTAGGCCTAGGGAGAAGCATTCGTGGTTTAGTGTTCGGGAGCATATGGGAGATTCAAATTTGCACAACAGGTAGGGTTGTTGTTGCACTCCCCTAATTACAATGGTGGTGCTAGTGGAAGATTACATGCGCACCCTATGTGAAAAGTATGGGGAAGTGTTGACCATCGATCACACTACGTGTCACAAACACTAGAATATGTTTATAGTTCTTATATTTGATGGAATCGAGGATAAAAAAAACATTAATCATGCTACAAAAATACTCGCCAAGTATTAGTTTATATGTATTTTTCTTTGTTGACTTGCATACTAGTAGTTGTTAGTAAAAACTCCTCAATGTCTGTACTACTAACACTGGTTATTCTTGACACGCGATCAGATTGGCGACTCAATTGCGGCTGTGTGTAGTTGACTCTTAGATTTCTAACATCTTTGTGGATGACCCTGGTACTTGCCACTATCTACCAATTTTGGTAGCATAGTAGTAGGAACATGAGCAACATTAGAAATATCTATCTTTGACGGTCCCCTCTCGGTTTAGTAGATATCCAATGAAAAGGTTATTTATTAGCGACGCCGGGAGGGGGCGGGTCAAAGTTTGGTGCCACTTCCGAGGATGTTAGTTTAAAGGTCTAGTTGTTAACTTGCATAGCATGTTATTTGAGTAGTTGGTGTTGTTATTTTTTAGTTGGTTTTACTTTTCATTTTTCGGAAAAGTTATTGCTTGAGTTCTTGGTGTAAACCAAGAAACCTTGCACTACGATTATGAACTTTGTTGTTTTTTGTTTTTATTGCAAAAAACCAAACAATAGAAGATGTAAGGAGAGAGTGTTCAACATATGAGACTTTCTAGGCTGTGTCATTACGATCACTCTACAGAAACTTATCCTTGGTTGAGCGAGTATGGGAGAGAAATTGAGCTTGCCGTATTGCAAGACCAATGAGAACGAGCATGGCGGTTGTGACTTCACTCACCCAGTTTGGTCATAGACTGCTTGTGAAGAAATACTTTGATCTTTAACCAATATTGTTAAAGGTAGTGACTCACTCCAAAACCAAGTATTTAGTTGCATAAGAGATTTTAGAAATTAACTCTCCTCGAGTGTTGAGAAATTTGAGGAG
Organism: Rubia tinctorum; assembly: GCA_032355605.1. Classification (NCBI taxonomy): domain Eukaryota; kingdom Viridiplantae; phylum Streptophyta; class Magnoliopsida; order Gentianales; family Rubiaceae; genus Rubia; species Rubia tinctorum. The sequence continues at coordinate 12,025 of JAULKM010013184.1, forward strand.
AAATTGAGCGAGTTAATAGGGAAGATAAGTCAATTGTGGGGAGATGGAAACTATTTGATGAGGAAGCCCCACCACCTCCGCTTTTGGATGAGATAAGAAATAAGCAAGACAAGGAGCTTAACAAGGAATCATTCAGGATTCTCAACCATTGTGAGTTAGCACTTCTCTCTTTGATACTATCAATTTTATACCTGAATGTAAAAAATTGGTAAAATAATTATGTGATTCAAGATATGGCTTTAGGCATAAAGTGATAGATGAATCTAAAAATCAACCCCCCTTTCTCATGCAAGTTGATACCCCCTTAAAGTGCAAAGATCCTAGTATGTTTGTTATTCCTTGCACAATTCAAGAGACTTTGATTAAAGATGCTATGGTGGATTTAGGAGCATCCATTAATGTTATACCTTACTCTCTGTATAGATCCTTGAATTTGCCAAAAATGCATGCCACCGGGGTGGAGTCTGTTTGGCCAATCGCTCCACCGTATACCCAAGAGGTATCATAGAGGATTTGATGGTTCATGTGAATAGAATAACATTCCTATCTAATTTTTACGTCCTAGGTATGATAAATGAAAAGGAGACCACCTCTATATTGTTAGGGGGACCCTTCTTGAACACTGCTAGGGATAAAGTCGATGTGCATACCGGAAAGTTAACATTAGAGTGTGGAGATTGCATTGTGGAGTTTAGCATGTATGACAGTGTGAAATGTGTTCTTGATGAGTCTTCTCTTGTTTTGATTGATGGTCTTGAGGTTATTGTGAAACATCCTTTTGATATTTTATGAATGTGTCTATAGAAGATAATCTTTTAAATGATGGTCATGTTGATTCTAGGAATGCTAGTTTAGTGAATAATGTGGGGGAGGTTGATCCCCAGATTGATATTCACATAGAGTCCTTACCAAGAACCTAGATGACTTAGTGATGCCTGAAATCGAGCCTTCTATAGAAGAACCACCTATAGTGGAACTTAAGCCTTTATATGAAGATTTGAAGTGTGCATTTTTAGGCGAGGGTTAGACACTACTGGTGATTATTTCTAGTGGGCTCACTAGTGACCAAGAGGATAGGTTGATTAAGATGCTTAGAAAATTTAAGGGAGCCATAGGTTGGACTTTACCGATGTTAAAGGTATAAGCCCCTCAACTTGTATGCACCGTATATTATTGAAGGAGGATGCAAAACCCGTACACCAACCTCAAAGGTGGTTGAACCCACCAATGATAGAAGTTGTCAAAGGTGAATTTCTTAAGCTTCTTAAGGTAGGGGTGATATATTATCTCTGATAGTAAATGGGTGAGTCTCACTCAAGTGGTGCCAAAAAGGAATGAGGTAACCGGGGTAGAGAACAAGGATGGGTATTTGGTCCCCACTCATATTAAAAATGGGTGGCGAGTTTGTATTGATTATCGCTGCTTAAACGTGGTAACTTGCATGGATCATTTTCCCTTACCTTTAATCGATCAAATGCTTGAGATATCAGCCGATCACTCCCACTATTTCTTCCTCAATGGCTATTTGGGATATTTCCAAATAACCATCGATCTGGAGGACCAAGAGAAAACAACCTTCACATACCCTTTTGGCACTTTTGCCTGTAGGCGCATGCTTTTTGGTATTTACAGTGCCCCAGGTACCTTTCAGAGATGCATGGTTAGCATATTTTTGGCGTTTATGGAACACTTTGTTAAAGTATTCATGGATGATTTCACCATTCATGGAGATTCCTTCGACTCATGCTTACATCATTTGGCACTTGTGCTAGAAAGGTGTATTTACGCCAACCTTGTTTTAAACTTCGAGAAATGTCACTTTATGGTATAAAAGAGCATTTTTCTAGGTCATGTGGTGTCGGCTCAAGGTCTAGGTGGATAAGGCTAAAGTAGACACAATCAAATCCCTCCCCTACCCCACTTGTGTGAGAGACATTAGGTCATTCTTAGGTCACGCAGGATTTTACCGGCATTTCATTTAGAATTTCTCTAAGATTTCTTCTCCCTTATAAAAATTGTTGCAATAGGATGTTGAATTCATTGTTCATGAGGAGGGTATAAAAGTCTTTGACATTTTGAAGGAAATGCTTGTTACTACGTCTATTATTCAACCCCCAAACTGGTCTCATCCCTTTGAAATAATGTGCGATACAAGTGATTATTCCATAGGAGCAGTGTTATTCCAGAGGATAGGAAGAGTACCTGATGTCATTTACTATGCGTCAATGAGTCTTAATGATTCACAACTTAATTACTCCACCACAGAGAAAGAGTTACTGAACCGCGCGCTGGGACCTTGCGTGCGTCCCTCAGTCTCCAGTGCCCAAGCGCGCATCACCTTCTCGCCCGCGCGGCCAGCATGCAGGCAGCGCGCATCCAGCGCTCGAAGATACGCGCAGTCTGCCCAGTCTCCCGTGTCCAGCGCCCGTCAAGTCGCCCGGTGTGCCGTGTCAAGCGCGCGGCCAGCGCGGCCGCGCGCCCTGCATCCACTTGACCTTATTTTCTCATCCACTTACACTATAAATATCTTCTCAATCCTATCTTCAAAGGATTTTTTTCTTGGCCGAATTTCCTCTCTTTTAAACCCTAGAACTCCATTTCTCTTCTTCATTTCTCTCTTTGTTTATGTATGG